>CM062819.1:1184587801-1184844296 GCA_031772625.1 Pinus tabuliformis | reverse complement strand
AATTCATCCAATGTTACCTCTGCACTAAAGGATTTCAAAATTCAAATGCTTTCCCGCTTGGGATTTTTAATTGAAAAATTGCGTTGAATTCTCTACAAGGTGTTGAATAGGTAATAGATGCTTCTCTGCTTCATTTTGAGCCTCTCCAGCACCGACATAAGCATTGTCTCTCACTGTAACATCATCCAAGATAACTCCATAATGGACATAAGCAGGAGGCTCCTTATGGCAAGATCTCTTCTCCATCTGAAGGTTGCGGCTGTTGGTGCTGGTTGTGTATATGATTTGAGATCAAATGTTGGCATTCAGGTTATGTAAGCTCCCTTCACAATGCCACTAAAATCCCATCTAATAACATATTATGATTTCAACACTTTTAAATTAAAGTTTATATTGGGAATAAAATACTAATTTACTGGATTATGTTCTCTTTTAATTGATGTTGCAAACTTTGCAGGCGAGGATACAAGCAGTAGCATTGAAAGCAAAAAGTACAATTAATTTGTAGAACCAAAACAAGTTGATACGGTTATTAAAAGAGGTTTTGGAGGTCGGATACTATAATGGATTACCATATCACGGAATATCACTTTGGTGAAGCCCATGTAGCTAAACAGAATATTCTCAGGTTCGATTTGACTAATTTCAACGGAATACCAAATTAAGGCTGTTGGATTCAATTTCAAATATAAAGCTTTCATGATGTGCAAGTCCAGCAAACATTCTTGGTAGGAAAAGATGCACTCTGGATGCATTTACATATCATTTGTATCATTTTATTAAGTTGTTGTTTGAGATAAACTATTTTGTGTATGAGTATATTACATTTAATCTATAAAATTAGTCTTAGTTTTCAGAAAAATAAGTTCAGGTTGGTTTTCTAATAAGTTTTCAGTTAGATTTGTTGACTACTATAATTCTAAAAACAAGAGCTAGTCTTGAATACAAGCAGGTTATTGATGAATTCTAGAGTCCAGTATAAATGTGTAAATTATTCACAATCCATTGAAAATTTACTAAATCACTCTCAAGATCAATTGTACATTATAAGATTCCATTCACATCATATTCGTATGTTGGTGGTAAGAATTTCTCTATTTAGTTGGCAACATTTTTTTGAAGTTGTTGGTTCAAATAATGTGTTAATTTTTTTGGTCTAGAGAGAATACTTTAATATACTAGATGTTTTAGTGATTTCTATCAAAATTGACCTCATGTAAGTAAGAACCTAGCCTCTTTGATTCCAGAACTTCAAAGTAATATTTTTGACAAATTAAATATACAATAAAAAACAAAATTCATTTACTACCAAAACTAACTTAACTTTGATTCCATAACTTCAAAGTAATATTTTTGACACATTAAATATGCAATAAAAAAAAACTATTCATTTACTTTTATTGCAAGAACTACGACTAATAAATGAATAAAACTCAATCCACCTTTGATCAATGAATGAATAAAAGGAATGAATCCAAAATGCAAAAGTTCTCTTTTTCTTCAAATTTGTAAGACCCGTGGGTGGGTAAATAAATAAAGGAAATTTTCTTCTTTTTTACGACGAAATGGAAAAAACCAAGATGAATATTTCTTATATTAAATCATTTATTTATTGTTTATCTGTCAAATATATTATTTTGAAATTAAACTTTTTTTAAAATATCTTATTACATAATATGTAGTCATAAGAATATGCTTCGTTAAATTTATTTAGCCTCCCAATATGTTTAGTTATAAGATTTACGTTATATCTAGTCATAAGAATATATTAGACAAGGCTTTTCAATAAATAATATAAATGGGAAAATAGTTTAACTATTAAAGGAGGGTAAAATATTTATGGATTTTTAATTGAAATATGCCAAGTCATTCTATAATGCTCAATTTATTTTTGTTAGTTTGATTTAGAAAAAAAGACATAAATTCAAAATAAAAATAAAAATTGTTAATACATTGTTGTATGGCAAGGTTCTATGTGGTGATACGAATGTAATGATCTTGTTTGGTAATTACAAACTCTTCAACTTGATTGGTATTTAAAATAGTGACGTATGTAAATCGCGTCTCCCATATTGTGAACTATAATTGTTTTAATTGATGAGTTTAAAATTTATAAAAAAACTTTATAGTAATTCAAATTTGTATAAAACATAGATACCAACACATGTTCTTGTTGAAAACATACCATTAGAGGTAAATAATTAAGAAAGAAAAAAAAATCATATAAATTTAAATAATTTAATAAATGTCTTGCAAAATAAAGATAACTTATCAATTAAGTATATAATAACGATATAATATTTTCTTTTTAGTTTTTTCCCTACTATTCTATATTTCTCTATGTGTGGGGCCGTAGTCATGAAGATGGATTCCATTATGTTTAATTGGGCGTGTGGTATTTACACGCCATGGTATTGTAAAAGAAGCTATTTACAAATTAAGAATTTTTATAATAAAGTAGAATAAATACTTATGGATAAAAATAACATTACATGTTTTAAAATGCATATATGATTAACTAATATATTATATCTCTTTATAAGTAATAATAGTAATAATTTAAAATAAAGTTATATTTTAGCTAAATTTTAGGATTTAAATATTGAAAATGTGAGATTTATCATAGTTCTGATAAGAAGTCTGGAGAATTTCATTGATTCAAACGTTGTGATCTATATCTTAATTCATTCAATGAAGGTTACATTTATACTTGAAAACCATAACTGAAAATAGTTATAACTAGAAATGCCTAATTTATAACTAAATATCTAACTATACAGAAATCCTAAAGGATTACAACATTTCCCCCCTTAATCTGAAGGGACATCTGACATACCAAGTAAAAATATAAATTTTTCGAACTTTTCACGTCCCAATGCTTTATTAAAGATATCTGCAATTTGTTCTGATGTTGGACAATGTGTCAGATGAATTGCTTTGGCCTCTACTTGATGTCGAATCAAATGATACTTGGTGTTGATATGTTTGGTTCGATCATGAAACTTTGGATTCTTGGCCAATTGAATTGCAGAAGAGTTGTCAACAAATAAAGGAGTTGAAGCTTTTTCTTTCTCCTGCAAATCTTTAAGTATTTTCCGAAGCCAAATGATTTCCTTAATTGCTTGAGCTGCTGCAACATATTCTGCTTTGGTGGTAGAATCAACAGGAACAGATTGCTTTCGTGATCTCCAACTGATGGTTGCTGATCTAAGATTCATCAAATAGCTAGAAGTAGAGACTCCATTCTCTTTATCTCCATCAAAATCAGAATTTGAATAACCAGCAAGATGGAAGTCTAAAACTTTGGTATATTTGATGCCGTAAGTTTGGGTTCCATTTAAATATTGTAGTACTTTTTTGCTACTTACCCAATGCCCGTCACAAGGATGATGCATAAATCTGGAAAGTATTCTTACAACAAATGTTATATCAGGACGAGTAATATATAAATAAATCAAACTTCCAACAAGTTGCCTATACTTTGTTGGATCTTCAAATTATTTTCCTTCTTCTAAAGTAAGTTTCAAATTCTACTCCATTGGTGTAGCAACAGGATTACAATCCATCATACTATATCTGTTCAATAACTTACCAACATACTTCTTCTGAGAGATGAAAATATGTTGTGGTTTTTTATCAACTTCAATTCCAAGATAATAATGAAGTAAACCTAAATTTGTCATATCAAAAACCTTTTTCAATTCCTTCTTAATAGATGATATATATCCATAATTGTTTCCTATGATCATCAAATCATCAACATATACAACTAGATATACAACTGATCTTCCAACTTTCTTAACGAAAAGAGTTGCATCATCTAGGTCAAAATGTTTATAATTTAAATTTAGAAGATGTTCAGTTAGTTTCTCATACTATGCTCGTGGCGCTTGTTTCAAGCCATATAAAGACTTCATTAGTTTGCAAACCTTTTGTTCTTTCCCTTTAATGGAAAAACCTTATGGCTGAAACATGTAAACATCTTTTTTCAAATCTCCATTTAAAAAAGCAATTTTGACATCCATATGATGAATTTTCCATTCTTTCTAAGCTGCAATAGCAAACAAATATCTAATAGTGCCCCATTTAGTTGTAGGAGAAAATGTCTCTGTATTGTCAATACCCTCTTTCTGTGCATATCCCTTGGCTACAAGTCTTGCCTTTGTGTTTATCTAGTGAACCATCAACTTTATACTTAGTTTTATAAATCCATTTGCAACCAATAGGTTGGATGCCAACAGGAGGATCCACCAGCCTCCATGTGCCATTTTTTATGAGAGCGTCATATTCCTTTTGCATTGCATCTTTACGCTAATCATAACTAGTAGCTTCTTCAAAACAAGTATGTTCACAATCCACAGAAAAGTTAAATTCACAATGAGAATAGTTACCTGAGGAACTTCCAGTCTTAAACTCACCATATTTCTTCGAAAATTTTCGAATACGAGATGATCTTCACAAAGGTTGTGTAGGAAGTTGCTCATCTTCTTCATTTGTCTCAGTTCTTGCCATTTCTGTCCCTTTCAACTCTGTTGTCGTTTCTGTCCCTGTCATGTCTGTAGAAAGACTTGCATCAACCAATTTCTCATCAGTAGAAGAATTATCGTCATTGAGAGAAGGAAGCTCCACAAACTGATCTAATATAGGTATCCCGCCTTGAGGATGTGGAAGTATATTATCTGATTCATAATCAAACTCTTGAGGCACAAACTTTTCTATCTAATTAAGTTGTTTATCAACAATGAGGGAATCTTTATCAGATTCAAGAAAAATTATATCTCTTGATGAAATAAATTTCTTGCTCTCTTCATCATATAATCAGTATGCCTTAGAAGTCATAGAATACCCTAAAAAATACATTTTGTACTCCGTTCACTAAACTTATTCCTCTGTTTTTTAGGAATTAAAGCATAACATTGAGAACCAAAAAACATTGAAATGTTTAATAGCAGGAAGACAATTATACCACATTTCATATGGAGTTTTATTATTAATGACAGAGGATGGGCACTAATTTCTAATATATGCTACGTAGAGCACTACTTCTCCCCAAAATATCAATTTTATATTCTTAAAAAACATCATTGACCTTACCATATTAAGAAATGTTCTGTTCATTCGTTCTGCAACACCGTTTTGTTGCAGATTATATGGTATTGTGGGCTGGTGTTTGATGCTATTCTCTTGCAAATATTTTGCAAAGACATGTGAGGTATATTCTCCTCCATTATTAGTTCTTATAGTACCAATATTTAGTTGAGCTCCATTTTTAATCAAGAGATGAAATTTTTTAAACACATCAAAAACTTGTGATTTTTCCTTAAGCAGATAAACCCAACACATCCTCGAATAATCATCAATAAAAGTCAGTATGTATTTATTTCCATTTGCAGTTGGTACAGGCATAGGTCCACACAAATCAGAGTGTATGAGACTTAATTTTCTTGTAGTTCAAGAAGTAGAATTCTGAAAAGATTGTTTGTGATGCTTGTCCAATATACAAGCATTACATGGGGTCAATTTTCTGGGAAGTGTTGGAAGTCCTTTAATCCACTGCTGTCTCATTATTCTAATACTTTCATAATTAATATGACCAAAGTGTGCATGCCACAATAAAGAATATGACAGAGTATCATTTCGCTTAACCAAATAATTTGTGTTCAATGTAACAGAGGACACACCTTTCAATTTCAACAATTTATCTTATTATACACCAGTCATTACAGTTTTATTGTCGGCTACTCTTTGAATTTCCACTTTACCATCAAATATGTGGATGGAATGTCCCTGTTGTCTTATTTGTACAAGAGATAATAAATTTCTTTGCAACTGAGGAATGTAAAGAACATCATTCAAAGTATAATCAGAAAGTCCATGAATTTTTAACTGAATAGAACCAATCCCCGATGGTTTGATTTGAGACTTATCAGCAAAATACACTACTCCATCAATATTATCACTGAATTGTTCGAACAAATCTCTTCTAAATGTCATATGACAAGTGGCACCTGTGTATAAAATCCAATTGTCATGCCATGAAGTAAAAGAGGTACTAAATATATCTTCCATATGAAAATTACAATGAGCAACAACATAATGTGCATTCTCAAAAAACTGCCCTTTTTCTGTAATTAGATGATCTTTCTTTTCAAGAATTTGTTCTCTTCTTTCATTAATTTTCTCCTAGGGAATTCTACAATTTGTAGTTGTATGTCCAATTTTACCACATCTAAAGCATTTTACCACTGTATTATCATGAAAATTTCTTTGTTTATCATTTTGTTGTCTATCTCGCTGAATATTTCCGCGTCCCTGCCTCTATAATTCATCCTACCTCGACCTCTATTACCCTTAGTATTTCTTTCAAATTCTTCTTGAAGTGCTTGGTCTTTTAGAGCAAGACATAGGGTTTCAGTATTAGAATTATGTGATGTTTCTTTATTTCCAAAAGCATTCTCTCTTTCTGCAATTTTCCCTACTAATTTATCAAAATCTAAATCTTTTAACTGCCCACTAGCTTGGAGAGATTCCAAGTAGTGTGAATAACTAGGGTAAAGAGATTTTATAAAGGCAATGAGTTGCAGATCAACTTTAACTCCAGTAGATTCAATTTCATGATTGATGGCTTTAATTTCATAAGCAAACTTTACAGGATCATTATCTTTCATTTCCAAATTAAATAACTTCAACAGTAACTGAATTATCTCCAATTAAGAATGTGAATCATAAAGCTCTTTTAGTTTTTTTATGGCATCATACGTTGTTTATTATGAGCAATGTATCTGCTTACCTCTTCTGAGACTGAAGTGGAAATTAAGGCATAGGCCTTTTTATCCTTACTTTTCTATTTTGCTAACTGTTTCTCCTCGTCAGGTTGATCTGGTGAATTCCCTTCTTTTCCTTCACAGATTCCATACTACAAATCATTAAAAATAAGTGTATTTTTAACCTTCCTGAACCATTCCTGGTAATTTTCCTTTCCGGACAGAACAATCCCAATTAAAGAGACCAAGGAGTTCATCTTCTTCTTCTTCTTCTTCTTCTTCTTCTTCTTTTTTTTTTTTTTTTTTTTTTTTTTTTTTTTTTTTCAGATAATGATAGAATTCTTAAAAAAACTATTATGATTACAAGAAAAAAATTCTTTTAAAAAAATTATGTTTCAATCATTACAGCATAAATTTCCTTCTTTTTTAAAAAAAAATTATTTTCTGTATTAACTTACAGAAGAAAAAAAAACAACCCAATGGTTGTATATTAAAAACAACCAGAGCAGAGTCTCCACCAAGCACACCTCTACCAACGCTGCTGACTCCACCAATGTTGTTGCACACACTACCAGGTCACACCTCTACCAACACTGCTGACAGTTAAGTATTCAAGTCAGCAAGCACATCTTCTTCGTTGGTTTACAACAATGGAGGATCTAGGCGTTCTGGTTCAATGGAGTTCGATCCAGGCTCTGATACCACTGATAAGAAGTCTGGAGAATTCTATTGATTCAAATGTTGTGATCTATATCTTAATTCATTCAATGAAGGTTACATTTATACTTGAAAACAATAACTGAAAACAGTTATAACTAGAAATACCTAATTTATAACTAAATCCCTAAACTAAATCTCTAACTATAGAGAAATCCCGAAGGATTACAACAATGTAAATGTTTTGATGTCTATATTGTAAAAAGAGTTACTTACAAATTAACAATTTCTATCATAAAATGAGGTGAATCTCCATGGATAACAACAGTGTTACATGTTTTAATGTGTATATGATTAAATCATATATTAATTCTTTTCATAATTAATAATAATAATTTAAAGTAAATTTATAATTTAGTTAATTTTTATGATTTAAATTTAGGCAATGTGAGATTGACTATGAAGTAAGTGTTTTGATGTTGATCACATTGATGCCTATCATTGTTTACTAAATTATTACAAAAATATTAATAAAATAAGAAATACTAAAATAAATATGTTTTAGAAATATAGATTTATTTTAAGATATTTTTAGGTAAAAATTTATTTTATTAATATCATTTGTAAATATACATTCTTATATGTTCTAGACATTTATATCTTACTTGATACTAATAACTATTATTTCATAGATTAAATCAGAATTGATTCACGATATCTATTTAAAAAGAGTGAAGGGATAATATATGGGAGGTTGGGAGGAATCATTTTATGTACAATTTTTCTTTTGTACTAATATATTGTTTCAAGTGACTATATTACTATGACCATAGATTATTTTCCTCTTAAATATTTTCAATTAAGTATTATGATATTTGATTTGGCTATGTGAGTGGTTGGTTAATACATTCACATTGTGTGGAATACTTTATTAATAAAAAGGTTTCTTAGGATTTGGTATTTATATGGCTTTTTAGAATAAGCTCATTGTTCCATTATGTCAATAAGGTTACTTTTAGTTGTAAATGCTTTGAGATATATTCTTTGAATATGTCATTTTTTTTTATTAAGATAATATTTTCAATTTTCAATTTTTATTCTTGGTATACAAATATTGTTTCTCACGTGCTACGTGTGATCTCAGCAAATAAAAAATAAAGACAAATTTATGGTCATGATTCTTGTAAAATAAAGTCATAGTTCCTAATTGACAAGGGGACTATGAACATCAAAGGTATGATTCTGAGTTCATAGTTCATGAGGGTCAAAGTTCTTGAGGTCATAGTTACTATGCGTCATAGTTCCTAAGGGTTAAAGATCTCAAGTTCATAGTTCTTGTATGTCATAGTTACTATGGTCATAGTTCTTGTTGGTCATATTTTCTATTGGTTAGAGATCCCAATGATAAGAAAGCTCATAAAATTTCTTCAATGAGAGTCGATGAAGTGCTCGTTACAAATTGAGAGGGAGGGAAATATAAATAGAGAGAGAGAGAGACTAGAAAATGTGTAAATGGGAATAGAGAGATAGAGAGTGTTGGCAATAAATTAGTCACAATGATACAAACAACAATTACATCTGTATGATTCCATTCCATCAAATTCCACAATACGAGGGTTTTCGAATTCCATAAAAGGAGTGTTTGCACAAAAGTAATGTCTTCAAATTTCACTTCAATATACATCAAAAAACATCGCCAACTTGTGATGCATGGTCAATATGGTGTGTTTACTCACATTTTCTAATTATGCACTCAAATTTGAACTCACTATGTTGGATTTTCCATATTCCACATTGGTAAGGTTTTCAAATTCCACAAAGCTAAGGTTTTCATAGTGCATAAGGCTAACATAATTATATTTCCTAATAATGCACACACACTTTTGAGTAATACTAATCAGGTAGCCTCGTTGGGGTCCTAGTTGGTAACTTGGGCCTTACAGAGCCTAGACAACAAGGAACATGTGTGAACTCCTAAGAACAAGCACACATTATTGTGGGCATGTGTTCCTCATGATAGCCCCATTTCCAATTCTGGGGTAATCACTAGTTTTGTCAATTGTGCATAGTCCTTCTCAAACTCTCATTATAGAATTTCTCACAACATTCCTTCATACACTTCATGCTAAGTGTTTTCTCATTAGTTTACATAGTTTCTTTCTTTTATCACATATGTGATTCCACAACCACTTGCCACATGCTTATTTACAATATAAAAATAGAGTGCTAAGTTATTTCATCATGACTATTCCCTAATTACAAAAGCCTCCATCATGTTTTGGTTGATTTCTTACACTTGTTTGAGAAACTTCCACATATTTAATTTTATATATCTATATATTACTCTTTTATGTTTATCTCATCATTCTAGATTTGTCATGGTTATGAGCATTGCAATAGGTTATCATCATTCATTTCTTAAAACCCCATTTCTTTATACTTATTTTTTTATCTTCTCATAGGTTTGTATTCTTTGAGGGGTAAGTTTGTTCCAATTTTGACTTCATTCATATGTAATTTAGGGAATTCTGATACTATTTCTCATTTATAATTTCTCTTATTTCAGATTGAATTATTATAGTGTTCTTCATCTATCTCAATGCTTTTAGAGTGGAAGAACTAAATGAATCAATTTACACGGTCTTTTTTTATCAATGGGTCCTAATTTGAAAATTTTATGTATGAATTTTTCCAAAGCCATTTTGAGGCATTAAATGAGTTTGTCTGTGGTAAAAAAAAATATCGTTTGTGCGATACGATCTGGTACTTGAAGTTTTTATGAAAAATTTATGCCTCTCGGAACTTGATATACCATATTGACCACCATGGTACAATTCAATGCCATGTTAATCCCCGTTACTCATGCATATGGGGCTAGCCATGTGTGGAATTTAAAAAAATATTGTAGAAGGTCCAAAATCGTAACTCTGGTTGAGGTTTGAGGGAGTCAAACCTTTCATATAGTTAGCTATTGGGTTATGTTAAATACTAGGCCACTAGGAGGAGTAGGGGTTACATTTCATGTTATTATATTATCTTCCATATTTGAGCAAAGAAATTGGGAGTGGGATGTTAGAGAGAATAAAAAAGGGCTTGAGATTTTGTAGAAACTTTATAAGCCATAGGTCTTAGGTAACTCTATAAAGAGTACCTCTTTCTTTGTATCTACACATTTTTCCATACTAGAGAATAGAGATCAAAGCAACCTCACCTTCTAGCTAGGTTTCTCCCATAAGGCTTTCCCAAGGGAAAAATTGTGCTTATTTTGGTTAGTGTGTGTATTTATTTTCACTCTATATCTCTTGAATTTCAGCTAGTTTATATTTAAGCATACAAACAACAAATAAAGAATCTGAGATCTAAAAAGAATTAATATTCGCAGTAAAAAAATTCAATATTTGTCAGATCTATTATGATTAATTCTTCCAACGGAATATCAAAAATTATTTACTGATCATCTCCACATGTTGCTTGAATGAATAATGTCTTCTTTACTACCACATGTTACATCGATCAGTTTAACATATTATGTGATTGTATGTTACCTCATCTTTGATGTCCTTTTCTTAATGCCCGTGGTTAGGCTTTTATCTCCATTCTTCCTATCTTCAAAATGCAACATCCTCAAAGAAAGAAAATCCAATAATCATTAATTAGGAGTTAGGATCAACAACCATCTTGAATCCATTTTATATTTCAACCCATCATTCATATCAACTGGAATTGCATTTTCAAACTCTGCCATGATCATGAAAACTAAGAAAACTTTCAGAGTTTTCTCGGAGCGTTTTCGAACCATATAGTGTGGTTCATCACTAGGACAAGATAAAGAACCAGATATTAGCATCGAGTTAAATAGATGGAGAAAAAATTTAGTCGTTATAATATCACAATTAGATTTGACTGAATAAATAATATTTTAATATAAGGAAATAATTGTTCAAATATAGTTTTTAATATTGGCCACGATTTCCAAGTTGTTACTCTCATTAATCATATCAAACGATTCTATTATGAGGACAAGTATAAAAGACAAATAATACATAAGATAATTACTAAAATTTATTTTTCCACACATTACAACTATTTATTGGTCGTATCTATATTCCATTGCCCTTTTAGCACTAAATAAGGTTCCAAATTCCTTTATCCTCCTTTAATTAACCATATAAACCTCATTGTGTCTAAAATGTAATAATAAATCTTTATATTCACATAAAGTTACGGATATTCAAGAAGTCATATAATTTCAATTTACTTTTGTTTTTTGAATGGTTATACACATTTATCAATATTAACCAAATTATCCTCATCATAACTTAGTCTAGAATAGTAAAATTAATATTTATACAAAAATATAAATCACAATAAAGATTAATGTAAAATGTTTCCCAAAAATATCATATGAAAACATTAACTTCTTACATATTAACTTGTTGCATGTCTTACTTTTTTGAACTTGTTATAGAATATTTGAATTCATTTTAATCATTCTTCCAAATTGTGGAATATGCAATTCTCTAAATTTAAAATGTTGTTAAAACCATTACACTAAATTATATCTTAACAAATATCATATAAATACATTACCAATTAAATAAAAATAGAAATAAAATAAATCACATTTAACAATATTATTAGTTAAATGAAAAAAAAGCACACGAAAACATTAACAATTATACTTTACCAAATGTATCATGAAAACATATAAATCATAATCATTGGAAAATATTAAAAGAACATTACCAAGTGAAAATGTATCACAAGAGATCAATAAAAAGGTACTCATTCACTTTATAAATAATTTATTTTCCTCTTTTAATTTTGCTTCAATATTTTATTTAATCACTAGGTATCTTATATATAAGAAGTTATACAATATGGATGCAAATGGGTTTCCTAAAATTGCTTCTAACTTTAGCCAAAACCTCCACCTTCAACTCAAGTGAGGGTGGCATAAGGATGCCGAGTCTTGGCTAGACCATTGGGGAATAAAGAGGAGATCATCTTGCAGAATTCAGATAATATCAAAAATAATATTGCTTCCAAATTTAAAGATAAATTGTGGGAAAATAAAGAGTTGGAAGGAAAAAAGGAAAGTGCAATATTATAAGGAGGTGATCAACCCCAATCTCGAAAACCAAAATTATCTCTCTGTCTTGACTAGTGTTAAGAAAAAAATGAACATTTCCAATATTAGAACTAATTCTCATGAGCTTCATAGTGAAATTAGGCATTGGTGAATTCTCAAAACACCATGGGATGAAAGAGTTTGTCACTTGTGTAGGAATTGGTGAATTCTCAAAACACCTTGGGATGAAAGATTTTGTCACCAATAATAGGAGGGTTGAAGATACAAAACAATTTCTCTTAGATTTTCCATCTTATATTCACATATAAGAGTTTGCCACCAAGCCTGAGGGTTGAATATTGTACTCACATTAAAACACTTTCTCTTAGATTGTCCATCTTATAGTCACATTAAATTTTTTCTCTTAGATTGTCCACCTTATACTCACATTCAATCCCATTCAAGCTTATAGGAATTACTAGTCACACATTTCAACTTATTCAATTTTTTTCCACACAATCTAACATGTCTTCAAATAATAGAACTCAGATGGAAGGGGAATTAAATCCCTAGCTACCACTATAGCTATTGTCCTTTAACAACCTTCTTAAGATTTCTCTCACTTCTTTTTGAGCATGTAAATAAAACGTTAAAGAATCCTATTTAATCTATTACCTTCTTAAGGTCTGATAGACTATATAAGCCTTAGTGGACATTAATCATCATAGTCATCATCATTATACATCCAAATTATCATTTCACTCCTCTTAATATTATTATAATAATACCATAAATTTTTACTTTTATATATAATAATTCAAAAACTCTATTTAATTAATCTTTTATTTTTTAAAAGTTCATATTACTAGTAATTTGTCTGTAGATTATTACTTTAATAATAGTTATCATTAATTTATAATAAATTTAACTAATTTTTAAATCCTAAATTTTCGAGATTATTAACTAGAAATAATTACATAAATATTTATAATTTATTTAAACAAATTTTCAATTTATAATTTATTTAAACGAATTTTCAATTTTTTATATAAGTCAATAGTTATAATGAAAATATTTAAAATCCAAAATTACCTTAATAAAATAAAATTGATTGAATTATACATTTTTAAAAATATATTAACTTGTACTAGATAAACAACTGGAGTAACATTTTTGGTAAAATCAAATTATAAATAATAATTAATTATATATTATTAAAAAATTATAATTAAACAATTTAAAATTCAAATATTAAAATAGATATTCATTTCTCTATATTTAATAACAAATAATTATTTTAATTTATAACATAATAACATATTAATATAAAATAAAATATCAAATCAATTATATATATATATGTGTGTATATAATTATTAAAAGATTATAATGAAACAATTTAAAATTCAAATATTAAAGTAGATATTCATTTCTCTATATTTAATTAATTTAATTTATAAAATAATAATATATTAATATAAAATAAAATCTCAAATCAATTATTTATATATATATCTATATATATATATACACACACACCAAGCAAAATTAAAAATTGTTACAACTATTATTATTATAGTCATGAATTTTACTACATCTTAATCACATATTGGAAGTCAATATTTCATACTCACCAACTTATAACTTCTTTAATCCTATATATATATATATATATATATGGTTATTTTTTTGGTTATTTTTCTAAGTGGACAGTATCATATGCATTGAGATTCCCATTTCATAGAAACTTAAACCATGTTTTTACATTGTAATAGGGTTTCCACTTTGTTAACACTCGCGAAATAACTTACTCCAACCTAACTTGCTCCATCCTAGATTTGTGTGTCTACACAAGACCCATGGATAGTCCAAATTCCATGTCTTGAACTCTGCATTAAATGGAGTTATCTGTTGTAAAAGTTTTCTGACAATAAATAATTCTCGTAATAACACCAACGTTCATCTATTCAAAGAGTGACATAAACGGTGGGCCCGAGTAGAAATGTATGCAGGTTCAGAGAACATGCAATCAAGATAAGGGTTGCCCTTTTATAAAAATACAACCAATTATAATAAAATTAGAATAGAATCAACTATTAAAAAATGGCGAAGAAATATATGGTTCCATTTCGCTTTAACGCACTCTAGTGGGATGGATTCTCACCTCTGGACAATTTTATGTATGTTAAAGGGAACAAAAAACAATTCATTTAAGTCAGTTGCATCTTTATGTTTTAGAAAAAAAAATTAGAATTCCTTAGTCTCCTGAATCTACAGTTGTCTCGATCTGGGATCACAACCCTAACTACCTCCATCATTGGTTTGTTATGCATAAATCCCTCAAGGCCCTACTATTTTTTATCTTATTGGTGATCTCGAGAGCACGTAATGCACTAATCTTTGATTCCTCCCAGCCTTCTATATATAGAACAAAGTCTTTGATCATGGCATACTTTAAAGAATTTTCTCGTGAGCCCTTCCCTTCTCCTCACCCCTTTCGCTCCTCCTTTTATCTTTGGTCTTCCTTTCCATTTGGATTCTTTAATGGAGCTAGTTCCTTTGGTTCATGTGGTTGTAGAATGATCATTTATCTAGAACCTGACCATCTCTTCAGATTCCTTTGGTTTGGTGAAAAGGGTTTCAATGCTAGGGCCGAGCTTCTGGCCTTATGGGGTACTTGCTAGGGCCGAGCTTATGGTCTTATGAGGTACTTGCTATTGTGCTTCATGGATTGGATTGACAAGCATTGCCATCTTTGTGGACTCTAAATTTATTATCGAATGGGCCGACAACCGATGTAAACTTCAAAATCTGAATCTTCTCTCCTAGCAATAACGAATCAAAACTCTTTCTCAATCATTCCTTCAGATTTCCTTCTCTCACATCTATCATGAGCAAAACAAGGAAGCTAAAATTTTGTCCAAAAGTGGATGTTCTACCTTGTTGGGCTCGATCCACTTCCAGAAATTCATCTTAGTCTCACTTCTTCGCTTGGGACAAATCACTTACTAACTCTTCACCTGATCCGTTTTTGAGTTGGGCCTCCTGCTTTTTGGCACTTAGCATTTTTTATTGTTGCGGCTTTCTCTTGATGTTGCTTTCTCCTACATGTTTACTGTAGGATTATTTCCTTTTTGTTCATACATTGGATGTGGAGTTGGTTATTTCATTGCATCAATAGCTTCTCTGTTATGGGTAACCTGGGGAGTTGCAACTCGCTGGAGCATCAATAGCCGGCGTGGGGATTCAAGGACTCGCCTATGGAATTATGGTCAATTTCTTTCATTATATCTTTGTTTCAATCTTTGTATTTATATTTTATATAAAATAACAGTGGTTTATTTTCGTTATCTCATGATCATGCAGCTGGGAATGTCAACGACGGTGCAGACTTGTGTGGGCAAACATACGGTGCTAAACAGTACAGTACACTTGGAGTCATCTTGCAACGGGGGATGATAATAATGACTGGAACTGCAATAATTCTGGGCATCTTCTACTGGTTTGCAGATCCTGTATTGGTTGCCATAGGGCAGAATAAAGAAGTCGCTGCTGCTGGAGCTCTTTTTGTGAGAATAATGCAGAAATAGAATTAGTTATGAATTGGTTGAACAGAATTAGTTATGAATTAGTTAGGAATTGGTTGCCAGAATTAGTTGTGAGTTTCATATATAAGTGTGATGTAATTGAGCAAATTAATTGATGAAGTCATGTGAGCTTTGTCTCACGTTTTGCTAGTGTTTCTACCTGTGCCTTTGTTATAGTTTTGTGTTGTAATTTGTAATTTGGTATCAGAGATGCTTTTTTCTGTTCCTCTCTCCTCTTCGCGGGCAGTGACTGACTCTGCCATTAGAGTGTGCACAGTGACTGAGTGAATAAGTTTTTTGTTTGGGTGGTTTTCGGCTTCGAGACATTGATTTGCTAAGTGAAGCTGCTGGTGACCGCTGCCCCCTTTATCACTAGATGCAGTGCGCCGATTGTCCGCAGGCCGAGAGCGCAACTGATCACTGACACGAGGACGCTCATCTGCAGGACTACGACTGCGGCTGAGACGGAATCCCGAGCATCATACTGGAAAGTTGACCAAGACTGCTAGAAGTCTTCCTGGCAAGCCAGGCTCGGTCATCTGGCTATAAAGACAGAAAATAGCACTCATTTTACTCTTTCTTTTTTTTCCATAATACAGAGAAGCGACAGGTTTATAACCGTTTAGAATTTACAGTTATTTGTAAATGGACCATCTACTTTAAAAAAATAATGCATCGTATGATAGTGTAAACTTTCATTTCTTCTGCAATCAGTTATGTATTTCCGTCAAGCAGAAACTCCTCGTTCGGAAGAGCAGCAAGGTCACGCGCTTCATGAACTCTGTCGTCTTTGTCCAGAACAATAAAGCACGGTTCATCATAGCACTTACGAAAGGTCTTTCTAAGATTTTCCCTTGTATTGTTATCTGAGAATGGCTTGGAGGAGTTCCTCGGAACACTTATCAGTTTTTGTTTAAAAGAGTGGCAGCACATTATTAAAGGTGTTTTTTGTGGTGCATTTTTAAGATTGTGTGGTGTGTATTATTGTTTAAGAAGCTTGCAATTTTTTGAATTTGGTCATTGGTGGAGAAATGGCTAATTATCCTTGGTGTTACAAAATATCAAATTTGAAGTTTTTAGAAGTCAGTTAGGTATTGTAGAGAATCCATTTCTCCATTAAGGGAGGATGTGAGAATAATGCAGAAATAGAATTAGTTATGAATTGGTTGAACAGAATTAGTTATGAATTAGTTAGGAATTGGTTGCCAGAATTAGTTGTGAGTTTCATATATAAGTGATGTAATTGAGCAAATTAATTGATGAAGTCATGTGAGCTTTGTCTCACGTTTTGCTGGTGTTTCTACCTGTGTCTTTGCTATAGTTTTGTGTTGTAATTTGTAATTTGGTATAATAGCTTCACAGGTGGCATTGGTCAAAGCTTTGTACTCTGATTCTGTTGAAGATAGAGAAACAGTTGGCTGTTTCTTACTACTCCAAGATACGACCCCTGATCCAATATGAAATGCATAGCCAGAGGTAGATCGTCTGTCATCTGGATTTCCTGCCCAATCTGAATCAGAAAAACCTGTCAGTACAACATCAGATACATCAGTATACAAAATACCAAGATTCACTGTTCCCTTTAATTATCGGAGAACTTTCTTTGCATCATTCCAGTGATTTCCTGAAGGCTTAGCCATGAACTGACTAAGGATACTGACTGAGTATGCAATGTCTGGCCTGGTAGTGGTGAGATAGTTCAAACTTCCCACTAACTGACAATATAATGTTCCATCTGCCTCTTTCGAACCATCTTCTTTGTACAACTTTTCATTCTGTTCTAAGGGAGTTGACATAGCTTTGCAATCTGTCATATTGAACTTTTTAAGAATCTCCTTTGTATATTTGCTTTGAGTGATCAAAGTTTTACCAGTTTCTCTCCATACCTCAATGCCTAAACAGTAATGCATTTCACCCAAATCTTTCATTTCAAAAACCTGTGACAACTGAACTTTAATTTCTTCAATTAATTTGTGAGCATTGCCTGTTATAATGAGATCATCCACATATAAAGATATTAAAGCAACATTTCATTATATTAGACATTAAGGCATAGTCTCTATACCTTTCAGGAAGCCGAGTCTGTCGGGAGGACCTTCTTGGTGTGGGTGTTCCATCCATGATTCGTTGGCTTTGAGGTGTATCACCTCCTTGTGATGACTCAATGCTACTAGATGTGCTCATACTGCTGCTATCATCCTGATCCTGTACCTGTACCTGGACCTGTTCCTGTTCCTGCTTAATCAAAGTATCAAGCTTGAGATGTGCATCATTAGAAATATGCCATGTATCATTCTTTGTGTTACTTTTATCAGTCTGCTCATGAAACAATACATCACGACTTGCAAATAGTTTATGGGAACTTGGATCAAACAATTTATAGGCTTTCTGATCCGTACAATATCCAATGAAAATACACTTGATGGACTTGGCATCAAGTTTTCTTCTGTTAGCTTCAGGAATATGAGCAAAAGCAGTACATCCAAAGACTTTGAAATGACTCACATCAGGTTTATAACCATAAAGAACCTCAAAAGGAGTTTGAAAAACTAATTTCTTAGTGGGACATTGATTCTTCAGATAAACAGCAGTGTTAATGGCTTCTGCCCAGAAACCATTAGAGATGTTCTTACCTTGCAGCATACTACGAGCAGATTCCACCAAGGTTCTATTCCATCGCTCAGCAACACCATTTTGCTGAGGGGTATGTGGCACTGTGAACTGTTGTTGAATTCCATTAGATTTACAATAGGTGTTAAATGCTTTTGATTTATACTCACCCCCTTGATCAGATCTGAGTATTTTAATGCACTTTCCTGTTTGTTTTTCAACCATATTTCGAAACTCTTTAAAATACTCAAATATGTCACTTTTCCTTCTAATGAAATAGACCCAGGTATATCTAGATCTATCATCAATAAAAATAACAAAGTATGAAGCACCACCAAGAGACCCAGTTTGCATAGGTCCACATACATCAGTGTGAATTAATTCAAGTATATCATACTTTCGTTTCTCAGTATGAACAGGAAACTCTTCTCTATGCTGCTTACCAAGTGCACAAGCTTCACATGGTAAATGTTCACACTTCATAATAGGAAGACCTTCAACCATTGATTTCCTTTGTAACAACGATAAATCATTGTAATTGAGGTGCCCATACCTGTGATGCCATAATTCTGTTGTCGATGTCTCTTGAGATGTCAATGCAACATGGCGCTTGACTGTCACATCCAATTTGTACAATCCTCCAACCCTGGTACCTGTAGAAACAACCCTGTAGTGGTCCTGAACATCTTTCACTGAATTGGGGTGAGGTTGTGTGCTGCCAAAAAGCTTAGTTCCTGATATCGTAAAGACCAGTGAAAAAGCTCAAACTCTGTGAACAATAATCCGGTTGAGTCAATGAAGACTCTGACTGCCTAGATTAAGCTTAAAAAATGTCTTATATGTACCCACTATTTGGGAGTTGGCAGAGGCCGGCAGGAGAACGGGGATTAAACCATGCTCATTGGCAAGGAGGTGTGGTCGTAGCCCAGAAGTTTCCTCGTTAAAATGCAGATAAGTATTCTAAGCATATATATATTTACAATTTCGCTGGTTGATAATTTTAATTTAATCAATAAAGAAAGGAGGAAAGTGCATTTTTGTAGAATGCATTAAAGGAGAGTTTTAAAGAGTTAAGTGGTAAATTAGTTTTATATTATTAGTTCACGGTGATAGAAATAACTGACTAAGAATAGAGTACGAGGAGGTTTCTTTACAAATAAGATAGAACCTTTCTTTCTACTACTCGTATGGTATTGATTTTCATGTAAATATTTTCTGGCATATGAATAAATAACTATGTAATATCATTTTTCTATTATAAAGAGCATACAAAGGGATTGAGTTTATCTCCTTAAAAATCGTGACCCGTATTATAGATAAGTCAATTAAATTTCTGACAGTATTTCTAATAAACAATAGAGAAATGAAACTATTGATCTGAGACTATTGAGTTTAAGAAAAAAGGTATCTTTCACACCGATCAAACAACGAATTATTGGAATGAGAGTAGATATTATATAAGAAGCACAGTATGATTGTAATAGTAACTTTATTCATAATAAAATATAACATAATTAGCGGAGTAATTGTAGTATTCCAAGTAAGAGAAATTCACAGTAGGCAGAGATTATGATAATACACTCTCGTGGAGAATGTTACAATTCAAATTAAAACATAACAAAACTTTGGAATAATCTGCAGAAAGAAACCCCGCTAAAAATGTAGTTACACATTAAAATGAATAGCCTATGAATTAGGAACAGATAGCCGAACGAATCAGTCTCGCTGTAGATAGGGGTGTGGTCGCTTAACGATCAAGAATACGAAAAATAAGAAGTGGTATAAAAAATGGTTCCAGATCTCATAAGAAAAAGTAAAAAGAACTCCCACGATTTTACAAGAGAACCATAGAGAGTACATAAATTCTTAATAGACAAAGAGCCATAGTGTAGGGAATCATTTCAAATAATTCTCAATCTGGGAAAACTGTATATCTAAGAAAAAGACAATTAAACCCTATTTTGGCAAGCCATCAAGGGCCGATATATCATATTCAGAGTAATTGAAAAACAGAACAAACTTTGTCAATTACAAGCCATCAAGGGACCTTTAACTCATATTTACTTTACATTTCCATAGGGTTTCCAAATAAACTCCGTCAACGAGGTTCTTATATTGTTATCCAATTAGGGTTATCTCAAATGGTTAAGTGAAATTATTATTATCCTACTCACAGAGATTCAATTCATGTTAACTGAAAAAACATATAATTACTTTTAAAATAAATCTGAACTTCTAATTTGTAATTATTAGTAAAATGATTATAAAATAGTTTATGGAATTAAATCTCTACCATTTAAGTAATAATTATTCATAATTAAATTAAAATTTTAGAAATTATATTTTATAATAAACTTATAAACCTCTTTTATCTAATTGAAAATAAATAAATTAAAATAATTAATAATAAATAAATTAACATAGATAAAAAAATTAATTAATTAAAATAGTAAAAATTATATTTTAAAATAAACTTGTGTAACTGTATAATTAACCCTCATTTTAATTAAAAATATAAATTCAAAATTACTTTAAAATAGTTGGAACATTTATATATATATATATATTTTCTTATTTTGAAATTTGAAATTTATAATCAATTTAGAAATTTGGAAATTTATTTATATTTATGAAGAAAAAAATTACTATTAAAAATATATAAAACTATTATATTATCCCTACTTTTTCATATAAACGGTTTATTATTACTATTATTATATTGTGAAGGTTCCAAATTGCAGATGGTCTTTGCACCCGATAAATTCAATTTAAATAGTCAATTTGTTATGATTTGAACAATCTGCAGCATGAATTATTACAACTGGGACTTGATGCTGATGTTGGGTTTAAGCACAGCCGCAAGGTATAACTTCTAGACATACATCTATATTTCTTTTATGGCCCTATTGTTCTCTCCCTTCGTCGGCTGTTGTATTTATGAACTGATTTGCTCTTATAATATTTGCAGCATAAGAGTTGGTAATGAGTTGGGAGCTGGGCACCCCAAAACTGCGAGATTTTCAGTAGTTGTTGTCGTTGTCACATGCTTCATCATAAGTCTCATTCTTGGTGCTGGAGTTTTGGTGCTGAAGAAGCAAGTTGCCATGGTATTCACAAAGAGCACTGTGGTTAAGCGTGCAGTTCTTGCATTGACACCCCTCCTTGCAATATCTGTTCTCCTGAATGGCATCCAACCCATTCTCTCAGGTTACATTTGTAAAACATTTTTTTCTTCATTTGAAGTCGCTTATGTGCACAGTGCAACACGACGCTAGTAATCGGCTTTTGGTAGATTTAGGCTTATAATATTCTTTCTAACAATACAAAGTTGTTACACGATGACAGGGGTGGCCATAGGATGTGGATGGCAAGCTGTGGTGGCGTATGTGAATTTGGCAACATATTACGGCGTTGGTCTACCTATCGGTGTTGTTTTAGGATTTAAGGCTAAAATGGGAGTCCAAGTAAATATCTGGAACATTGAATTGTTTTTACCTTCATTCTCCACAATATTACTTCGTTGATGTTACCCTAGGACATGAATTTAGCTGTAGCAAATCGACCATGAAAAAGCAAAGCGCAGATAGGCCCTCTCAATTGAATAATCCCCATGGTATCAAGTAATTTGTTCTAATACCTAGCATTGGCATTGGCATTGGCAGGGAATGTGGTGGGGAATGATAATTGGCGTAGCACTTCAGACGTTGGTTCTCATTATTCTTACAGCACGTACCAATTGGAACAAACAGGTTTGTTACTATTATTTTTTCTTTTCCTTCATATTTTACAACTCTATATAATCTGGTCAAAACATAAATGCAGGTACAAACGGCAAAAGATAGAGTTGAGCGTTCCCGGTACGAGAATCTCGAATCCTCAAACATACTGCCTTGACTGGCTTCTCGAATCCTCAAACATACTGCTTTTGCAGGCAGCACAGATCGCCATGGGCTTTTCTCTATAATTAGTTGAAGTGATATCTAGAGATATCAGTACTCTTCAATGCTCCACAACAATGTTATGTCTCACATTCCCCCACAAACTTCAGTTTAAAATCTGCTCATACGATGCATTAAACTGCATGGTATTTCTGCTCGATATTATAAAATTAGTACATTTATGTAAATTTATGGTATTTTATTTATGCTGACTCATAACTCCACGCATGCGTGTGGCGAGCTCAGGGTATAATAATCTCTCGAAGCATATGGTTCATCACATTATGGTTGACTATATGTACGGGTGGATAGTATGTGTTTTATAATATTATTACGCTAACAACAAAAATGAATTTAATATTATAAAATATAATTTGTGATATTATAATTGATTATTTAACGAGTACTCTGGATTGACATTAATCAGTTTAATATTATAAAATATAATTTATGATATTATAATGATTATTTAACGAGTACTATGGCTTGACATTTATTATATTTATAAATAGTGTTAGGACAATAATATCAGTAATACTAATGTATTTTATATACCTTTTCTTAATAAGAAAATAAAATAATATTTAATTTAAAAAATAAAAAATTAAGAAGAAACTCAAAAAAATATTCAAATATGTATGAGAAATAAAATATTTTAATTTTACATTCCTTATAAATGAAATATTATAATGTCTGTATTAAATAATATAATTTTATGTATATATATATATATCATGGGGTATAGATATATATAGAGATTCAATTTTTATTTCCTAATGTGAAGGATATATCAATAAATTAATATTTTAGTGTGGTTAAAGTTAAACATAAATAAAATATTTTAATGACTTTCCAAATCATAAATAAACAAATAAATATTTATGGTTTTCACATAAATTAAAAAATTGAATGTGAGCTATGTATATATAGTATTAAAACAAATGAAAAAAATTGTGTATAAAACATTTTAATAGTGTGTTTTTCCAAAAAAAATAAAGGAGATATAATTCTTTCGAATTTAAACTTGTATAGAAACCAGCATAGATCCATCTTAAATATAGATCTAACATGAGCCTAGAAGTATCAAAATTCTTCATGTGCAAAATTTTTTATAGTGCAAAATAAAATGTGTTATTTTTCTTTGTTTAGATTGTATTTTTAAATGCTAAATAAAATATATATAGAGGATCAAATAAAAAAAAAGATCTAGCACACTTTTGATTCAGGTTTCGTTTAATGTACATTTATGGTATTTGATTTAGGCTAACACATAACTCCACGCATGCGTGTGGCGAGCTCAGGGTATAATAATCTCTCGAAGCATATGGTTCATCACATTATGGTTGACTATATGTACGGGTGGATAGTATGCGTAAGATAATATTATTACGCTAACAATAAAAATGAATTTAATATTATAAAATATAATTTATGATATTATAATTGATTATTTAACGAGTACTCTGGATTGACATTAATGAGTTTAATATTATAAATTAATTTTCGATATTATAATTATTATTTAACGAGTACTATGGTTTGACATTTATTATATTTATAAATAGTGTTATGACAATAATATTATTAATACTAATGTATTTTATATACCTTTTCTTAATAAGAAAATAAAATAATATTTAATTTAAAAAATAAAAAATTAAGAAGAAACTCAAAAAAATATTTAAATATGTATCAGAAATAAAATATTTTAATTTTACATTCATTATAAATAACATATTATAATGTCTGTATTAAATAATATAATTTTATGTAAATAAATAAATAAATATATATATATATATATCATGGGGTATAGATATATATAGAGATTCAATTTTTATTTCCTAATGTGAAGGGATATATCAATAAATTAATATTTTAGTGTGGATAAATATTTTAATGACTTTCTTACTCATAAATAAACAAATAAATATTTTTGGTTTTGACATAAATTAAAAAATTTGAATGTGAGCTATGTATATATATAGTATTAAATCAAATGAAAAAAATTGTGTTTAAAATATTTTAATAGTGTGTTTTTCGAAAAAATAAAGGAGATGTGTAATTCTTTCGAATTTAAACTTGTATAGAAACCAACATAAATCCATCTTAAGTATAGATCTAACATGAGCCTAGAGGGATCGAAATTCTTCACGTGCAAAATTTTTTATAGTGCAAAATACAATGTGTTATTTTTCTTTGTTTAAATTGTATTTTTGAATGCTAAATAAAATATATATAGAGGATCAAATAAAAATTTAATTATATTATTTTTCTATTTAGAATGTTGTTTTTAATTTTAATTTTTATTTTTATTTTAAAGAGACATGGACGGCCTCCCTTTGTATGGGGTGTAGAATAAGCCTCTTGCCTAGATAATCAACATAGATCTATGGATATGCACATCTTTTAAAAGAAATTAACGCATTAAAAATTAAGCCTCTCTATTAAATAATCAACATAAATCTATCCAAGTGCAAATCTTTTAGAAGTTAAGGCATCAAAAGCTTTGAACCCCCTCAAATTGAAGATTAATGTGGACCCATGTTTGTAATAAAAAAATTAAATATTATAAGTTATATGGTTCATTGTATTATGATTGATTAAATAATGAGTAATATGATTTGACGTCGGATATATAGAATTGATTATCTTTCATATCTATAAAAGAATTTGATAAAAACATGAGAAAAAGCTTGCATTTCAAAAATTCTTTCTTATTAATCGATAAATTTAGAATATATAACTTATTCAACAAAATATTTCACTTATAATTTACATTTTTTTATATTTTTTACACTAAAATGTAAATTTATTATTAGTGTATTTTAAATACACGTCCCTTAGTATTAACAAGAAACAAATATCAATGAAATAAGGGATCTAATATTTTATTTATATTCCCTATTGTATTAGGAGTAGTCTACGGAGGAGGAAGAATTGCCGGGTTTCTGTCGCTGCCCAGAAAATTGTCTGGCTCTGGTCTTCGGCAATCCCTACGCCCTCTGCCACCCTCCCCTAACTCCGCCACCCTCCGTCCACCCTAAGTACCGCTACCCTCCGTCCATCCTAGGTAGACTACTCCGTTATAAAGAGCAACTAGAATCGCATCGTTGTGTTTTACTTCCATATCAATTGATGAAAGTATCTTACATTCAGGGTATTCACTATCCAAGGGGAGGAATGATATCGAGAATCGCTGCACCCTCCCCTAGCTCCGCCGCCCTCTCCTAGGTCTGCCGCCCTCCGTCCACCCCAGGTAGACTACTCCAGCTCCGCCGCCCTCCGTCCACCCGAGGTAGACTACTCCGTTGTAAAGAACGACCAGAATCGCATGGTTGTGTTTTACTTCCATATCGATTGATGAAAGTATCTTACATTCAGTGTATTCAGTGTTCACTATACACAAGGGGAGGAATGATATCAAGAGATCTGTGTACTCTTCAATGTTCCACTTTATCAGCATTGTTATCTCTCACAGGAACTTCAGTTTAAAATGTGTTCATACGATGCATTCAACTGCATGGTATTTCTGCTCAAATTTATATAATTAATACAACCATATAAGAAAAAAAATGATCCGGCACACTTTGATTTAGGTTTCGTTTGATATACATTTATGGTATTTGATTTATGCTAATTAACAACTCGACCATGGCAAGCTTAGGGTATAATAATAATAGAATTAAATATCTGGAAGCATATAGTTCATCACATTATGATCGACTATATACATATGTACGAATGGATAGTATAAATTTTCTTTAGTTTAAAAATTTTATTATTACTCTAATAATAATAAAGAATATATTTATATTATTTTTGTTAATAAAATAATGTTTAATTTAAAAAATAAAAAATTAATAAAAATATTTAAATATATATTATAAATAAAATATTGTAATGTCTATATTAAATAACGTAAATTTTATGTCAATAAATATTAAACATTATATATATATATATATATATATAACATTTTTTTATATTTTTATTATTAGGAATATATATATGAATTTAAAAAGGTTTCGGAATATATATAAGAGATTTTATTCTTATTTTCCAATGTGAGGTGATGTGTATTTAAAAATATATCAATAAAATAAATATTTTAATATGAATAAGGTTAGTCATGAATGAAATATTTTAATGGTTCTTTTAGTCATAAATAAACAAATAAATATTTATAGTTGTCACACAAATAAAAAATTTCAATGTCAATTATGTATATATGGTATTAAAGCAAAATAAAAAAATAAAAAAAATTGTGGTTTATTAATCAAAAAAATAAAGATATCTAATTCCTTCTAATTTACACATGTATATAAATAATTAACATAGACGTACGGAGATGCAAACTTTTTAGAAGAAGTGATCCCGTCAAAAGTTTTGAACCCTCTCAACTCTTATGAATACAGGATTAATATAGACCCATGCTGGTAATAAAAATGTTAAATATTATAAATTATATGGTTCATAATAATAGATTAAATGATGGGTAATATGATTTCACATCCAATATATAGAATTGATTGTTTATAATAATAATAATAATAATAATATAATACTTTTTTTTTTCTAAATAAGACTATTCTATTATTCACATTAAAGGTATACAATTACAACATGACTAGCATCAAAAACAGCTGCCCAGAAGGAAAGGCAGCATGAAACAGAAAATTTTCAAGAATAGAGAGTTTGGACGAGGCCATGTTATGCAATCCCACACAGACGATCCAAAGTTAACCATCTTGGCCTTACTGAGCTTACAAGCATTACAAAGAACATACATATTTAACCCTGACGTAACAACAATTACAAAAATTAACAATTGTGGCAAAAAGCCCTCTATACTGGGCCGCATAACCTGAGACAGAGCTGCAGAGCATGAATTAGGCGCCTGGAGGCTCCTCCACGATCCTGCACCAACCACCGTCAGACAGATCCTGAGCTCGAGCATCATCGTTCACAAACGAACCCGGGGCCGTTGGCTCCATCACTATGTCATTAACATTGCTTGCAGGAATCTCCATAGCTCGCGGGGAGCCAGAATTCGGCACAGAAACTAAGCCTGGGTCTTCCTGATGAGCACTGGACTCGCCCTCTTCCTGGGCTTCCTCGAGAAAGAGCACCGAGACATGGGCGGTAATCCTTGGACGGTTCAGGGTGCAATTAAAAGTGAAGATTGCAAAGCTGAAGGAGGGCGAGGACAAGGAACCTGGAGAACTGGGCTCAAGGAATTGACTGGGCCACAGAAAGCGCCCTCTCCCGCTGCGAGTGCGAGGGTAATGGCTGGAAGTGAAGTCACTGGAGGGAGAGAGGGAAGAAGGGCGAGAAGGCGCCCTCCGAGAGGTGCCTCTACGACTTAACATCCTTTGGCGAAGTCGAGGCATGTCGGCAGCGACGGTGCCTTTGTGGATACCAGAACGAGCAACCAGAGAAGTAGGGTGCAGGCCAGACAAACAAACAATCAGACGGGAGCCCAAAGCTTCAAAGAGAATCAAGGAAATTGACAGAGGCAGCTTCTCCGAACTAACAGAGCATGAGCCCAGCTTCGTTGCATCCAACCAACATAACATAAGAGATACTTGAACAAACCCATGGCGGAGGCTGGTTTTATTACCCTTTCCCCTGCCTCGAGACGCTCCCGCTATTACTATGGCATTCATGGGAGCCCAGAGCCAGAACATAACTGAGCGTGCGAAGGTGAAAGATAATGCAAGGTCGCTTGCACTAATTCCCTTAAACAGAGCAATGCCCACCTGCATATGATCATCCGTCCATTGGTAAATAACTTCGTTGTACAAGGCTGGTAGGTGGCGGCCTTTCTCAGCCCATTCCAGTCCCATCGAATTTAAGGCCATCTTAAACACCCGCATCTGGGAAATAATAATATAATATATATATATATATATATATATATATATATATATATATATATATATATATATATATATATATATATATATATATATATATATAACATGATGAAAGGCTTGCACTTCAAAGGCTTTGTAACATTTTTTACCTACCTCTTACCAAAATAAATAAATAAATTATCACACAGATAAACCTAACCATTTATTACCAATATTTCCTATGTTAACATAATCATAATTCAATAACTTCATTCCGAATCAGACTCAATGATCAACTTAAAGGATTGCATTAATTCAATTTAATGATTTCATTTAAGTCTTCGGTTTACTACACTTCTACCAGTACCAAGGAATTGATTTCGGGTATTGACATCGACTTTACAGTATATTATTTAATATAATCGGGTATACTGATGTCCATGGTTGATGCGGGTAGGGTTCGAGGTTTATGCCAACATTAAATTACGATGCACATTTGTGTGACACGCGGTTTGGCCTTACCATTTATCATCTCGATCACCTTGAATCCCACGTAAGGGTTCTCATCGATGATAGATCCATGGGCAGAGGATTGGATGGAGGAGATCGTTCCGCGCCCCCGTTGAGGTAACTAATCAACCTACGGGTTCTATGTGATGCTCCTCATTTCCTTCCTAGCAGCGCAGTGCTTTGCAATCCTGGCTTGCCTGTTTGTTGGAGCATACTCCCTCCTTCCGCTGCAGGTATGGCTGTATTCACAGATATCAAGTCTAACCATTATCATAGTTTCACTCTTAGCTTCATGACTTGAATCGACAACTCCTAACTGCAGCTCCATCACTGTTTGGTTGCTTTGGATTCCAGACAAAATGTTTGTCATTCTACCATCTCCTCCTTCATCAAGGGTGCCAGGCTTCTCCATTTGTGTTTCAGCAGTCAGGATGCACCGCTTTTCTGAGAGGGTTTGCCATTTTTCCACCGGTGGTAAGAGATTTTTGTTCTAGTTATTCCTTTACATTTCTTCTTTCTTTTCTGCTCATTATTTTATCTCATTTCACTACGGTGCCCTGGGATTAATATAGATCCTCTGCCTCGCAGGTCGTTCTCATAGGTCAACCTACTACATGCTAGCCCTCACTGGTAAGAACTTATGTTTTAGAGTGGTTCTCATTTTGTGACTTCCTGGTGTGTTTTCCAACACCGCATAACCTTTACTCTACTGTTTTGTCTTCGCAGGAAAGAGCTTCAGGTTTCCACCATCAATGGATTCTAAGGAATGTCCATGGTGACCGACTCTACTTCTTGCTGCAACCGTGAAACAGGGCATTTCTGTATTTAAGTTTGTTGGCATTATGATACAGGTGTTGTCCTTGATGGCAACTCACTTAGATGACAGATCACAGTGTAGCAAGTTAAGGATTACAGATCAGACTCCAAGATTGAAGAAAGAAAGGTATACATTGGTTCACTTTGTCCAAGCAGCATATACATGTGGTTAACAGAAAAAAAGGAGCGTATAATGTATACACGCACTTTCATAAGAGGAAAAGCGCGTACATGGTGGAAAACTAGTTTTTGGTTCGAGGTATTTGGTCCAAGGTATTTTGATCCAAGGTATTAATTCTAAGTGGTTTTGGTGCAAGGTATTGAGAAAGGCCTAAAACTATATAAGGAGGAGAAGATCATTAGGCCAATGTGTTCAAGTATTGAAAATCTCATGAAGTGTGAAAACTAGTATGCAGGTTATCAGCTTATGGTGCTTTGCTTGATCTGAACCAAGGATGAACCTTAGTGGTTGATGAGGGATAAGATCTAATGATGGATTGGGATCTTAAGGCTTAAAATGAATTATCATTATGTGGTTTGATCATGTATAGTCTAGATTTGAATACTGACGCATGTGTTATTCTGTAAATGTTATGATTTGGGTACGACTGAAGTCTGGAATAGCTGCAAAATTATGAATTAATATTTGCAGATATGTACACTGATTGGCTTTGATAAAAGAACGTATACATGCTGGTTCGACACATCTAAGTAGTGTATACATTATGAAATATAATATTTGATGTTGCAGTTGGATTTGGTTGTTGTTGCAGAATTCTGGGTTCTACTCTATGTTCTGGTGACTGTGTTTTGATGACAATATACTGAATGTTCAGATTGATTGATTGTGATTTACTTCAGTGATGATGGGCTTTCAGTGATTCAGTTATGGGTGATTCAGAGATTGATGATTGAGTTTCAATGATTGGTTAATGCAGATGTATTTGATGGTTGTATTGCAGTGGTGATTGATTTTGAGCTTCAATGTTGTTGATGGGTCCAGTGTGAAAATTGGATGAAACGAGGCCTTCATGTGTATTGTTGTGTACTAGGAGTATCCAGTCTGAAAATTTATGAAACATGGTCCCTGGAGGAAGAAAGAAGGTCGTAGCCTTATGTAGGTCGATACCTACGTACTAATAATCATATCGGCTAGTACAAGAGCTAGGGGGTTGTAGCTCCATTCCAGTAGAAGCTGGAGAACGAGAGAAGGTTGTAACCTTCTGCAGGTAGAAGCCTTCATACTGGTATGAGTCTGCACTAGTGAAATGTTGTAAGCAGATTTTCTTATCATTAAAAGAAGACAGAGAAGACAACAACAGGTGGTTTTCACCCACATTGGGTTTCCACCTTAAATCATGGTGTTCATGTGTGTTGCTTATGTGTGATGCTTTATTCTGCTCTTACTATACTGTCTAATAAATCTCTGCTATACTGGTTTAAGCTCAACACATGATAAACTATCTAAATCCAATGATTCCTTATATATATATATATATATATATATATATATATATATATATATATATATATATATATATATATATAAGAACCTGCATGTTCAATAGAGAGAGAGAGAGTGATAGAAAAAGAGAGTTGTAACCCAAGTGAGAAGAATGTAATTGAGAGAGAACTTGTTCTAAGGCTGAAATGCCTTAGCCTGTAATCAATATTGTATAATAAATAGATTGTGCGTTCTTTGGATTTCCACGTGCCTGTGTATTTTAGTTATGCTGTATATATCCGTGAATGGTTTAAATCTCGTTTATAAGTGTGTTGATTGACCATCAATCACTGAAAGGATCAATGGCAATCTAAAATATCATAGTTAATTGTTGCCTGAGTGTTGTGCGTGTCGTAACAGAGTATGGCAGAGGAAGTGGCTTCAAAGCGTAATTCCATTGAATAACACAGAACTGGATCCGAATCTGGACTTGAAATTTCATAGACGGAACCTATACCCTTATCGGGTCCGTAAGACTGATTGGATTGGCGCATTGAAGTGGAAGGGGTCTGGCCTTGAGGATTTGTGAAATGCGATTGCGCGATTTAATGACAATTGTCAGATCACGAGCTTGATTGACGATCAAGATGTGATCGCAAATTGCAATTGGAGAGTTGAAGGGCTAGCGGGTGGCATAAAGGAATGTTGATATACCGATAGCGATAAGCATCGATCGACGATCGAAGGTCGGGCTGATCAGAGATCGGAGAAGGCAGAGGTCGGAGAGCGTAGTGGAAAGGCTTGGAGAGCCAGACCCGACGATATTTATATATGCGGGTCTATAATATTTGAATTCCGGTTATGCGTTTCGGAGAAGGTATTCCCGTGTATTCCTTTGTATTCTGATATAATGAATGGTCCTGATTTTTAAAAGGAAAACCCGATAAAGTGTTGTGGTCGGGTATTAAGGCTTAAAGACTCAAATGAACGCTTCCAATAGGTTTGTGGGCCATAACCCATAGGCCCCAGGACCAAAATTTATAAATGAAAGGGGTTTTGGCTATACCCAAAAATCTCCTTTCATCATTTGATGTACGAGCATCCGAGCACTCATAATTACAAGAGGAATCCAAAGCAGAGCAAGGAAGAGGACGTGAACCATCGGAACTAAACCGGGGAAATCTGTTAAAACAGACCTAAATTGATGGAATGAATAAAGTCTATAGGAGACTTAATTAAATGTAATCTGATATATATATGTATTTCTATAGTGAGCTTTAGGGCTTTAGTTGAGAGTTTTGAGGAAAGGATGTGATTGGATCCTTCATAGTGATCCGATCCAATCCTTATATATATATATATATATATATATATATATATATATATAAGAACCTGCATGTTCGATAGAGAGAGAGAGAGTGATAGAAAAAGAGAGTTGTAACCCGAGTGAGAAGAATGTAATCGAGAGAGAACTCATTCTAAGGCTGAAATTCCTTAGCCTATACTCAATATTGTACAATAAATAAATTGTGTGTTCTGTGGATTTCCGCATGCCTGTGTATTTTAGCTATGTTTTATATATCCGTCAATGGTTTAAATCCTGTTTATAAGTGTGTTGATTGAACATCGATCACTGAAAGGATCGATGGCAATCTAAAATATCATAGTTAATTGTTGCTTGAGTGTTGTGTGTGTCGTAATAGAGTATGGCAGAAGAAGTGGCTTCAAAGCATAATTCCATTGAATAACACAGAATTGGATCCGAATCCAAATCCGGACTTGAAATTTCATAGATGGAACCTATACCCTTATCGGGTCCGTAAGAGTGATTGGATCGGCGCATTGAAGTGGAAGGGGTCTGGCCTTGAGGATTTTTGAAATGCGATCGTGCAATTTAATCACAACCATCGGATCACAAGCCTAATCGACTGTCAAGATGTGATTGCAAATCACAATCAAAGAGTTGAAGGGCTAGTGGACGGTGTAAAGGAATGTCGATATGCCGATAGCGATAAGCGCCGATCGGCAATCGGAGGTTGGGCTGATCGGAGAAGGTAGAGGTCGGAGAGCTCAACAGAAAGGCCTGGAGAGCCAGACCTGACGATATCTATATATGTGGGTCTATAATATTTTAATTCTGGTTATGCGTTTCAGAGTGGGTATTCCCGTGTATTCCTTTGTATTATGATATAATGAATGGTCCTGGTTTTTAAAAGGAAAACCCAATAAAGTGTTGTGGTCGGGTTTTAAGGCTTACAGCCTCAAATGAACGCTTCAGATAGGTTTGTGGGCCATAACCCATAGGCCTCAGGACCGTAATTTATAAATGAAAGGGGTTTTGGCTATACCCCAAAATCTCCTTTCATCATTTAGTATCAGAGCAGGGAAAGGATCTCCTACGAGAAAGAAGAGAGAGTGCAAGCAGAAGGAGAAGGAGGTGTACAGTTGTGTTGTAGACTAGAGAGTTATGGTCTTTACTATCGTGCAGCGAATGACAACAACCTAGAGCAAGGAGTGCTCAATTGGTTAAGAGGAGAGAACCAGAAGGACTTTGAAAGACTAAGCTTAGAGGAGAAAGCTTGGTGAGGTATCAAGTAGCAGAGGAAGACTGTTACTGCAGAGGTTGGTTGCAGCTCACAGAAGATCATGAAGGCATTTCCACTGAGAAGTGGGTAGAATTGCTAAGAACAAGGAGAAGCATATGACCACGAGGTCATAAATTTTTGTGCCTCGGAGTCTGATGCAGGAGCATCTGGAAATGTTCATTAAAGGAGGAATCCAAAGCGGAGAACGAGAGGACGTGGACCATCGGAACTAAACCGGAGAAATCTGTTAAAACAAACCTAATTTGATGGAATGAATAAAGTCTCTAGAAGACTTAACTAAATGTAATCTACCATATGTATGATTAGTTGAGAGATTTGAGGAAAGGATGTGATCTGATCCTTCACAGTGATCCGATCCAATGTTCCTTATATATATATGATGAACCTGCATGTTCAATAGGGATAGAGAGATATAGAGTGAATAATAGAAATTTGTGAGAACATAGTACTCAAGATGTAGTCGAGAGGGAACTCGCTCAAAGGCTGAAATGCCTTAGATCTTGTAATCATGTTGTGTATAATATAAAGTGTGTTCAACATCGAAATTATGCATCTGTGTGTGTATATTATAAACTATATGAATAGTCTTGTGTGGTGAGATTTTTGATCGACCATCGATCACTGAATGGATCAATGGTGATCCAATATTAAGTAAATAAGTCGATATATGAGTGTTTTGTGTAAAGACAGAGTATGGAAGAGAAACTAGGGTTTAAGCATAAATCCATCGATAAGCAGAAGATCAACGGTGTAGGAAGAAAGGAACAGGAACCGTCAGATCTTTCAGATCAACGGATAGTAATGGTGAAAGAGCGCGGAGTTAATTCGCGGGGAAAATGGTTTCACAACAGTAAAAGTGGTATTTCGGGTGACCTCAAACCCTTAAGCGGTATTGAAGGGTGAGAACCCGATGCCACTCATCAAGCGACATGTAGCAGCGAGGAGGAGAGAGGAAATCGCTTTTCGAGCGGTTAATCCTCGTGCTACTTGTCCACCTGAAATCCCTAACAGTCATCGGATCTAGCACGAGTAGATCAATGGTTGAGGTTTGTCGTGCAAGTTGGTTGATCAGGCCAGCGACAACCATTGGATCAAGCGCCAGATCAATGACCAAGATCTAATTGCAAATTGAAATAGAGAGAGGTCAAGGGATAGCAGAGATAGAATTGCGATATGCCAATGGGCGATTAAGCAATGCACTGATACTTGTTGGATCAGAAAATGGAATCGACGGCGGAGATTGGGCCGATCGGATATCGGTGAATGGAGAGCGGAGCAAAACGTTGATGGATCAGCAGTGCGGACCCACCAATATTTATAAATGCGGGTGTAAAATATTTGAAGTTTGGCCTTATGGGTGTTGAGCGGGATTTCCTGTGTATTCCTTTGTATTCCGATATAATGAATGGTCTCGGTTTTTAAAAGGAAAACCTGATAAAGTATTATGGTTGGGTTTTAAGGCTTAAAGCCTCAAATGAATGCTTCCGATAGGTTTTGTGGGCCATAACCCACAAGCCTTAGGATCGAAAATTCTAAATGAAAGGGGAAATTGGCCTTACCCCAAAATCCCCTTTCATCATAATGTAACTTAAAATAGCCCCTAGATCAATTAAAATAGAAATATATTGGTTTAAACTTGTACCTTCAATCTCAATCGTAGTAGATTGGTGCTCAACCTGTCTGTCCTCCAGCATGACACTTATCCTTGGAATGTTTCTGGTAATATCATTCACAGTTGTTTCTTAATGGACAACTTGAATATTCTGAATAGATTTGGGATTATGTGGGTAGTCTCTCAATAGGTGGGGTTCACCGTAGCCCCATCACATTAGTGGTTCCCTATCCGTTCCCCCATTGATTTTGTTATTGTTCATATCCATGGGTTTGGACCCCATATAAGATTGTGCCGACTGATTTAAACTCCCTTTACTAAATTTCTTCTGTTGATGGTCCTTTCCAAAAATTTTAAGATAAACAAGTTTTTGTCTCTTTGATTCCATTGCATTTTTATTTATTTCCTTACTTCACCAAGGCTTTGAGCCTTCACCCCTATTATTAAACTACTGGTAGCATAACCCTGCTTTGATTACTTTCTCATCCATGGTCTTAGGATTGTCAAAATCAATCCTTTCTTTATAAGTCCAGGGTAAAAAGTTCACAAATCATTGTATCTTTGATTTATCTTATTTAATATAGGGAACATGCCATAATAAATTGGTATTTTTTTCCACAAACTCATCCATAGTTAATTATCCTAGCCTTAATTCGTGAAATTCCTTTACACGATCATCGTAATATTGTTCATTCAGATATCAGGACTTAAACTGTTTCTAGAATTCCTCCAAAGAAACTGTCTTTTCTTCCAACATGTGCACATTTTTTTCCTCTTCCCACCAAAGAGTAGCTTTGCCTTACAGCTGGTAAATGGCCAATTTGGCCTTCAAATTATTCTCGTACTCGTAAAACTGAAAATATTTTGTCATGTTACGAAGCCATGCTTTTGCATCCTCTTCCTTTTCCCCATCAATAGTAGGGGGATTTACTTTCCTAAATTCTCCTTGTAACTCCAGTTTCTTCTTTATTTTTTGTGTTTTTGGATAAGTTCTATCTTAATCACCTCCACATTTAGACTTCTCTAATTTTTTTTCCATTTTTTTCTTTTCAGTGCTTTTGGTTCTATAGTTCTATTGCTAGAAATTTTTATCAACTCTATTATCATCCTTTCCCGTTCCTCACTAGCCTTTAGCAAGCATTCATTGCTCATCAGGTGAGCCAACATTTGCTGTTGATTTCTGCTAACACCCATAAACTATGATTTTGGTGGGGTACTTCCATTCCCCAACTCAACGTATAATTCTTCAACAACTATCATGGAGGGAGGGGGATCCTCTGCCATTTTGTTGTAGCCTGCTTCACTTAAGCACCTTATAAACAATATACAATGTTATCATCATCTCATATTTATACTTCTACACCAATTTCATTTTAATATGATGGTTCCTCCCATGCCTAGTGTTGAAACTAAGGCTTTGATACCATATGTAACACACGTCCTAGTCTTTCTATGAATGTATCTTGTATATAGAAAACATTTTCTACATCCATTTATATTTGATAACCAAATTTACCCTTTCTTTCTTGGTTTACATCCATTGCATGAATACACTAGATGATGTCTTAATTATGTGTATTTCTTATTATCAATTTTGCTAGATACATATATATGATGTTCCTATTATATTTTATCATGTCACTTACTATTTGAATAACTAGGCATTGGTTCATTTGATAACTCTATTTTATTCGATATTATCGCCTCCACTTAATGTGTTGGATGGAAATATCCACCATCAAATATCAAATCTATGGTAATCATGCTAGAGTTGTTTATATACATAATTATTATGAGACGTGGGTCTTTGCATCATTATTCATTATGAAACTTGTGGTGTTCTTTTACCTTGGTGGTTTGGATGAAGTTGAAATAAATGTGGGTCACAATCAACAATGGTGCTATTACAATTATCGTCTAAATTCTCCTAATGTGCAAGTGTGAATTATGTTCTAACCCTCTCCCATGGAGTCATTGTGACCCCACTCAACATCAACAACAAAAATTTGTTTTTCGCTTATATTAATATTTATTTAGGAAGGTTTGAACATTATACTTCGTTTCTTGTGATGAATTGTAATAGGCCACATATGCTAGTCCCATGTGATTTTCACACGGCCTCTTATACCAATGACCTGATCATAGTTGGATTGGAGCTATATTCCATCCAATGATGGAGATGAATCCTCCTCCTTTACGATAATGTTGTGGTTATAGTATGCCGCCTTTAGAAACTTCTCATTTTGTTTCCACATTGTCCAGCTCCTATAACACCACCATGAAAGACATGGGGATGTTAGCAGTTGGTTTTTTATTCTAGGTTTTTGTGGCCTCCATGAGGGTGTCTTCTCGCTTCCACCTATTGTTGCATGCCATTTTTTCACCATGACACTTGACCGTTAAAATGGATCTCTCATCATCCATAAACATGTTCCATTACACTCCATTAGAAGTCAAACAAACAAAAACCCTTAAAGAATATGTCAATTTTGGGTAAAATGGCTTTATGACTTGTTAAGTGTGACATGTGCACTTTTCCTAGTAAGTTTCCACGCATTTGCAATTTCTATCCCTGATAACTGCGCAAAAATGTGCTTTGTCTTCCATGATAGACCGCGCAGGTAAATCAAACAAAAGTAAAAATAAAAAGTGAATTTCAGAACCATTGTTGGTCGAATATATCCGAACTGAAAGCTTCTAGGTCATATCTATTTGAGCCATAACCCTTAGATCATGGAGCTGATTCCCTCACATCAAGGAACCCTAATCCCCTAATTAGAGGATCATCCTTCTCTTTTGGATCAGAAACTTCTTCCTCTTATCCTATAAATTGACTAGAGGATAGAGGGATTAGGAGGTTCAGAAAATATATGCTTATGTTGTTGGATTTAGATTGGAAGGCTTATCACCTAAGGAGAGGTTTCGAGGCATTTTTGAGGATCCTCATGACATCAAGGTAGAGGTTGTAAGGCTCTTTTCTATCCTTGAATTAATACAAATTAATCCTTTTTCCCATTGTATTGTCTTATTGAAATGATGAATGGTTTATGATTCTTTTGATATTCAGTAAGATAATCTCAATTTATAATCTTCTTGATCATTAGATTAAGCTTGTTTGAATTGTTATGATTGCATATGCCTTTGATCTCTTTATGTCTATGATTGTAGGTCTTTTTGAGCATATGGAAGCTTCATCAAGACAGAGTAGGGGTCTTCATCAAGCAGTTCACAAATAGGTAAGAGTTGTATTCTCCTACTCTTGTATTTACAATTAGAACGACATAAGCTTAGGGAAGAGTCATTCAATTTTATGTTTTTTTCTAGTTTCGTTTAGGATCTAGGGAGATCACTCTTGTCTGCAAGACGAATTTATCCTTTGTAACAAATTGGTGACTCCGCTCGGGAACGTTACTATTCTCTTCTCTTTCCTTGGTTTTGTATTCTAATCTTTGTTGTTTAGCTAGACCTGAGTCTTGGTAAATTTATGATCTTTCAGATATTTTGGGTTGATTGCTTTATTTTTTATTTTTTCATGGACTTACCAGATCTGCGCAGTTTCTGTTCACCCACAGAGCACAGATATGCATAATAGTTTCCTTAGCAACCAGGCGCATGCGCACTGAATTAAACTATTTGCCTATGCAATTCATCATATTTGTTTTGAATGTCCAATATGTTTTTTGAACTTGTTTGAGTGCTTTGGTGAGGTCTTTTTGGGCATTAATCCCTTTTTCAAAATTGACTAGGGTTTTGTCTAGCTTGTTTGTTGATTGTTAAAAAAGAGATAGGTTTTCTTCAAGATCACTGTATTCATGTCTTTTTCTGTCAAATATACCACATCCATTATCAATCTTGCTTATTTGTGATGAAATTATTTGTTTAATAGAAAAGTAGGGTTTCTCAGAAATTGTCATGTTTTGTGAATAATTGCTTTCATTACTGCATGATAAAAGGAAATAATTTCTTTTCTAGTTTTTAAATCTTTCATAATTACACTTAGACATCATTAAATTAAAGAATTCATTCTAGGGAATTTTTTTTCTTTCCAAACTCTTGCTTGATTTATGTGTGTTTCAAAATTTTGAGTGATAAATGTTAAAAGACATTTTGGGTTTGTTTGATCTGTTAGGAAAATTTGAAATCTTAGTTTATTTCTGGATCTGGATTGCATCAAAGTGAAATTGACAGTTTTATGAAAATAATTTTGGTGAAATTGTGAGTTTTTCATTTTATTCAAATAAAATCAAAGAGATTATTACTTTCCCTTAATTAGGATTTGATTGAAAAATATATTACAAATTACATGTTCGATTGAGTTATAATTTCGAGTCGAGTCATGGTATCATAAATTTCACTCTCATTACCTATTGAGTAAATAACAGCTTAATAACACAGCGTTAATTAAAATCAGTTAGAAAGTTATATTTTTTAGGGCTTTTACCACCTATAGTAGCTTAAGTGTAGGGCTTTGGAATAGTAAAGTGAATAAACATTATAAAACTACAGACAAACAATACAACCTTGTGTTAGGGAGAGAAATCCAATTATTACTATTTTTCTCTGGGAAGCTCTTCCTATACATGAGTTAAGAACAAGATCATGTTTAATCTGGTGTAGTGATCATACCCACTTCATTGTCTATGATAGATAAATTTTCACGTATTACAATGGTGTCAAAAGGTACTTGGGTTCACTTGAAAGTAAACCTCCAATTAACCGTGTTGAGAAGCTTTCAAAGGGATTAAGCTTTTTTACTCTTCCCTTGCGTGTATGTCTAATTTAGGACTGTTCCCCTAGGTAGAGTTGTTGTAATTGGTAAATTTAGTGACCATAATCCTACGGCTCTACCCAAGGTGATAGTAGAGGGAAGGTCGTGTTGTACGTGGAACAAACGTTGGCTAGACTCACTTGGACGTTTTGGAGGGTAATCTTTGCTCGAGATGGCATAAGTGAAGCTACTTGCCCCCACATCGTTTCATTAAGAAGGATGTGAGTGTAACTAGTTCCAAACGCTCATATCTTTAAAAAAAATCACCTTGATCTCTACGAGGTTGGATTTTATCATCAACTATAATTATTGATCTCTATGACAAGCTTGTTTATATGGTTTGAATTCCTAGATTTATTAGCATGTGTTACCTTGTTTGTTTTTTACTTTTTAGAGGTTTTATGTGTGATTTTCGTATTATGTGAATAATTAATTTTTTAAAAGGAAAATATTTCATGGTGGCTGAATTACCAAGACAATCATGTAGAATACTAGGCCAACCCCGTGAATATACACAAAGTCAGCTACAAAATATTAAAACTGAAAAATCAAAGTCAAAAGGATCCAGGACTACAAATGAACCTGAGACTTCTGATGTAACATGAATTGAAGTAAATCAACCGGAAACATCTACTATTCTAGAACATGAAGTAATAAAACCTAAATTTCGTCAACCTAAATCACTAGAATTACACTCGGAAGTAACCACTCAAAAAATTATTGAACTTATTCAAAAAGGAATAGATACTAGAGAGAGTTCATATTCACAATTAATCGAACCAGATATCAAAGAACCTAAGTCTAATTTTTTTGGACCTGAGTCACCTTCAACTGCTTTAGCCCCTACTCCTCCACATTCACCTCGAGTAAAAATCCTTATTACCGATAGTCTACCTCTTGGTCTTATTAGTATCGAAGAACTTACCTTTGATGAAGAGGAAGAATCATCACATACTCCAGTTTGTACTGGTGATCAAGTAGATACTCCAAAACTTATTTTTTCTTCTTTTCGACCTAACCCTTGGTATTTTACGTCCTTGAACTTTTTAGGTCAAGGCATTCCACGACACACTACTCCTTATTCGACTGTACCAGACTTTGATATGTCTAAAATAACTTCTAGGGAAATGTCATCAGACACTTTAATGTTTTGTACCTCTCCAAAATAACTTTTATATGGTGGCCCATTAGTCCCTCCTGAATCTCTGTCTCTTACAGGAACTTATTCAGGAGCTTCTCCTTCAAATCAACATTCAACTATGTCAACTGTTTTAATTTATTCTAATGTCCAAGGCTTGACATCCGATCAATATATAAATATGATTTATAGTAATTTAGGTAATCCTCAAGTTAACCCAACAAGTGGCTATTACCCGCCTGGGGGGAAACCATTGTATCCTCTTGTTGGGGGACAACTTTTATTTAGATATTACCCTACAATTGTAGTGAAACCTCGTACCAAAAATTATCTAGGTTATGGTCAAATACCTCAAGTTGGTTTAGGTCAACCTATCGCATCTCAACCCATTGGCGGTACTTCGTATCTCGGGATGAACACAATCTAGAATCCTTCATATAATCAACAACCAATACTAGTTTCTCCTCAAGTTCCAATTTATCAACCTGTTCAACCTATTGTACAACCTATTAGACAACCTATTCAAGGTATTCCTTTTCAAGTCCAACAAACTATTCAGGGTAATCCATCAACACCTATTCAGCAACCTATCCCAAGTACTCCACAAACTCTGGTTCAGTCTGATGTGCAAATATCTATTCAAAATCTAGTTCCGAGTTCACCATGAAATCCCATCCCGGGAGTATCACAAGTAACTGTTCCAATCACTTCTCAAGTAATGGTGCAACCAACTACTTAAACTATTCCTCAGGCACATGTTTATCAAATTATTCCTACAGTTCATTCTATACCCCAAGTGCTATGAAATCAGCTCACAAAATATAGAAAAGATAGATCAACGCCTTATAATTCAGCCTCTTCGAGGGTGAAACCTCCTTTACATTACATAAATGAACAATTCTTTGATGATACAAATGACAAGACCTCCTTTCTATATATAGGAGTCTAAGGAGTCATAATATAATCAGAGCTGACATAACAATAATAATGTCGGGGCACAATAATAACAATAGTGGGCTTCTGTGGGGCACAATAGTAACAATATGGGGACTACATGGGTACAACAATATAATAAGGGGGCTGTACTAATAAAATAACGGGGTTACACTAGTAGTATAGGGGCTTAACATGCCCCTCTCCTTCAAGAAGTGTTGTCCTCAACGCTTGAGTAGTTCTTGATGCTTCTGTAAAATATTCTTGTCCTCCCATGTGGAGTCTTCAGTGGGTAAGTTCTTCCACTTGATGAGATACGCTGAAATTGATCGATTTCGTAGCTGTCAGGTTCTTGTTTCCGTGACTGCTCCAGGTTCCAATATGATTTTTCCTTCCTCTTCAAGTTCTGGCAATATTGTTTGAATTAGGATCTTCTGCATCTTTTGAATGAGTGGCCACACTTCTTCATCCTTCTTCCATTCATCCCTTGCTTTGTTTATCCAATCTGGTTGGATAATAGAAATAGCACAAAACAATGCTTCCACATCCTCATCCTTTCTTGAGAGTGCATCTGCAACAAAAATTTGCTTCCCTTTTCTATAGATGATGTCAAGCTTATAACCCAATATATTTGTGATCCATTTTTTCTATTCTTCTATAGATAATATTTGTTCTAAAAAGTATTTAAGACTATCATGATCCATTTTTACCTTGAAGTGTCTTCCCATTCAGTAAGGTCGCCATTTCTTAAGTGCATGTAGTATTTCCAAAATTTCCTTCTCATAAATGGGTTGCTTGAGATGTAGCAGTAAAAATACCCAATCACTTACATCAAAACATTTTTCACTACAATGTTGATCTACTTGTTGTTTCATTCAATTTTGCACCAAAGTGGCGTTATCCTTTAAAAGTTGGAGAACTTGTTGTTGATGCTCGATGTGATTTTTCACTGCTTGAACCTTTTTGTTCTTGATATGTCCTTCTATCTTGACAGTTTGAGGAGTGGTAATTTCTTCCAATCCTTTACAAGATATGGTTGGATTCATTTCTTGATGCTCGATGTGATCTTTCACTTCTTGAACATTTTTCTTCTTGATATGTCCTTCTATCTTGATAATTTGAGGAGTGGTAATTCTGGCCAATGCATTACAAGATATGGTTGGATTCATTTCTTCTTTCTCGATGTGATCTTTCACTTCTTGAACCTTTTTCTTCTTGATATGTCCTTCTACCTTGAGAATTTGAGGATTGGTAATTCTTGCCAATGTTTTACAAGATATGGTCGGATACATTTCTTCTTTCTTTGGGGTTGGTTCCTGGTGTATATACTCTTCTTTTGATGTTTCTTGATACTTTTCCTCCTCCTTTTCATAATCTATGTAAAATAATTTCTTCTCAACACACTTATGACCTTTAGTGCATTTGCTATCACAATTGTAACAAAGACCTTTTTCTCTTTTCTCCTCCAATTTTTGTGGTGTAACCCTTGTAGATTGTGGAAGGCTAGGAAAAACAACACTTCCATTATTATAGTTGTGAGGGGTAGACTTCCGTGTTGCCATAATTTTACTTTCCACTATGTAACAAAGCTCTTTTACTCTTTCCAATTGTTGTGGTGTTGCTCTAAAGAAGGTGTTGCTCTTTGTATCCTCATAATGTGCTATCATCTCCTTCAGGAAAATTGACCACGTAACAAGTTGTTTACTAGAACAAAGCCCTTTACACCATAAAAATTGATCTGGTTCTAAATATGAAGTTGCAATACATACCTTTTGTAATAGCGGTACACCATGTAGATCAAAATATTGCTCCATCTGAAGTATCCAATCTACCGGATCCTTGCCATTAAACTTCCTCATATCACCTTTTCTTGATTTTAGGAGCTCGATCTTAAAATGACTATAACTCTGTAATTTCACTTCTTCTAGTTCTGAAATTGTGACCTACAGTAGCCCTCTGTTTCATCTTTCCAATGCCACTAGTATGATCCAAATTGGATTCTCCAAGGAAGAGTTATGCCAAATCTGCCACAGTGACCTGATTATAGACTAGTTCAGTAGAGCAAACTTGTATGACGTGCGATGTGTCCTTGTTTCGACCTTTGGCTCTGAACAATATATACAAGAAACTAAAGTCCGTTCTCTTTCTATAACTTCTTACGAAATTTCGCTGATGCTCAGAGAGAAAGTTATGACGATTTTCCCCAGGTCACCTGTTTGGAATGTAATTCAAGAGTCTGCAAAAGACCAACTTCCTCAGATCATATCTCCACAAATATAGTGCAAAAATCTCTGAAATTCGAACCCAAGGTTTAGTGCGATTTTGTCTCAAATGGTTTTTTTTTTCTTCTGAAATGTCGCAGAAAAAAGTTATAGCGAAAATGCCATAATGACTTATTTGGAGCAGCGAAACCCTAGAATCCAAAGCTCTGATACCAAATGCTATGAAACTAGCTCACAAAAGATAGAAAAGATAGATCAACGCCTTATAATTCAGCCTCTTCGAGGGGGCAACCTCCTTTACATTACATAAATGAACAATTCTTTGATGATACAAATGACAAGAACTCCTTTCTATATATAGGAATCTAAGGAGTCATAATATAATCAGAGCCGACATAACAATAATAATGTGAGGGCACAATAATAACAATAGTGGGTTTCTATGGGGCACAATAGTAACAATATGGGGACTACATGGGTACAACAATATAATAAGGGGGTTTTACTAATAACAATAAGGGGTTACACTAGTAGTATAGGGGCCTAACACCAAGTACCTGTGGTATAACCTAGTATACCATATGTGCAAACAACCTTTTCAAGGACATGATTTTCAAGGTCAACCCTAGGGTCATATTTTTCAAGGCCAACCTTTTTAGAGTCAATTCTTCCAAGGTCAACCTTTCCAATTTCAACCCTTTCAGGGACATTTTATCTAAGGGAAAATGGATTAGGGTCCTCCTTTCTAGAATCAACCATACCCCATTCATACTTTTCAAATGATAATTCAACCACAATTCGGTATGGCTCATCCTAGATATCTAGGAGGTATGAAAATTCCAACTACTGATGACATTCTAGGATATCCTGGGTATCCTCCTCAAGGAACGAGACTCATCCCTCAAGTTAATGAATACCCACAACAGGACCCTAACTGTTAGTTACCATTTATTGCAAATTTGGATTTACTTGATCTATCTCGGTTAACAAATGATCCCATTTTCTATCTACCATTTTGGTTGGAAATCCCTATGAAGTTGCCTAGTGACATTCCAAAATTTGAAGGTAAATTAGGAGAGGACCCATCTATTCACGTCATGACGTATCATCTTTGGTGCTCCTCGAACTCATTAGTTGATGATTCCATTAGATTACGACTTTTCCAATGAGCCTTAACTGTTTCGGTAGCCAAGTTCTATGTTGAATCACCGCGAGCTTCTTTCAGTACTTTCAACACCATACCCACTAATTTTTTGACACGTTTTCAACTACCCATCCAATACGATAATGGTACTAAAATTTTAACTTCTCGAAAATAGTTTACGTCTACTTATATTTAAAATAATATTCACGAATGGAGACTAAGACGTCATTTAGTTAAATTTTACATCCCAAATCACATCTTAGACTAATGGTTTATAAAATCACTTCTGCCAGTAATTACTGAATATGTTTCCAGAAGAGGCATTGTAATTGAAGCGCAAGTTATTGCTCGTGCCTAGTACGTAGGTCTTGTTTATACTCAGTCTGGCACTTTGTATGAAAAAAATCTAGATTTGCCTCGTTCAGATCAAACCAACCCATCTCTTATAGAATCACACACTGTTGATGGTCTAATTGGTTATGTTAGCCAAAAATCTAAGACTTAAAAGAAAAATTCTAAAAAGACTCAGATTTTGGCCTTACCATATTCAGCCGAAGAAGATTGTTCTCCTGAATTACTTCTAAAATAAATGTCGTAAATTCATCTACTAGCAAAAACAAGAAATCCAGAGGTAAAATGAAGGGAAAAGGAAAACCCAAAAAAGACAATCCTCCCAAGGAGAAATCAAACAAGAATGAACCAACTTACGAAAATAAGAAACCTCACTATCCTTGTTTAATCTGTGATGATGATCATTACACCAAGGAATGCACTTGTTGTGCTGAATTTTCTAAATTAGTTAAGGGTTCACCTAGCCCCGCTGTTTCTAAGGATCCATTTCCTTATCAATACCATAATATGGTTTCCCATAATCCATATTCATATTCCACATCGACGGACATCATGATGATGTCTGCGTAAGTTATGGTAGCCACGAGGCCTAAAAACTATGGATCTAAAAGTCCTAGCGTAGATGAAAATGATTTTGGTTTACCTGATCATTCTTCCACATCAACTCCTCCTCTTTATGAACCTTTAAAAATTGAAAAATCTAATCCTGATATGGTAATTTGACTTCCTAAGGGTGTTCCTCAAAATTCATCTTTTAATCCTCATGTTAGACCTGCTCAGAATTACATTATTGTTGACGATCTAGCTATGTCACCTTCAACAATGTCGGCTCTCGATGTGCTCTAGAATTGTCCAACACAAAGGAAATTATTATTATCATCTATAGGAGTATTTGATCCCTAGGACTCTAATCTAATCAACTTTTATCTCAAAAATCATGCACCCAGACTACCACATCAACTTGTCTTCCATATACCAGTTTTTGTCAAGTCAAAACAAGTTTTTCGAATGGTAGTTGACGAAGGAGAATCTACATGTATCATTTCTATTTCTTGTTGGATATCTTTAGGTTTCTGGCTATCAATCCGTCTCCCACAACTTTCAAAGCCTTTGATGGCAGAGGTTTTCGACCTTATGGAATTTTGAACGGCTTGCCTTTAGAATTAGAAGGTAAAAAGGTTGCAATTGAAGTTCAGGTCGTTGATGCTTGACTTGATTATAACCTATTACTGGGCCAAAGTTGGAGTTATGCCATGTCTGTTATGGTCTCATCATTTTTTCGAATGATTATGTTTGCTCATAAAGGAAAAATGATGAAAGTAGAACATCTATATTATTACACTTCAGACCCTAACTCTACTAGTACCGTTCCTTTTTTTGGAAAATCGATTACTGCATATGATGATGTTGGTGTTGGTCTTCTTAAAGACTCATATCTTATGGGAAATTTTGTGTTCCCTCCACCAAATATTCCTCATAACATTTCCTAGGTCAATATGATTACATCAAACACTTTTTGAATCTTTATATGCTTGGAAAGTGCCTTTGGAGTTAGAATTAGCCTTGTATGGAGATTAGATGCCCATTAGTCCTTTTGAATTGGCTTATGAGGAAGTTCAATCTTTTTCCAATCCATCATCATTCGAAAATGATCGAGTGGATACAGTAATCGATGATTATTCTCATTTGTCATGTTTAGAACCAATATCGATGCCTTATCCTTTTAATAGAGAGTTTATAAATGATGAAAGAATTATGGAGGCAATGACTTTGGATGAAATTACTTAGGACTATTATCGTCATCACTCATCTTTCTTACCCTACCTTTACAAAGTTGAGAACACTTTTTCATCTATGTTTTCAAATGAGTTTGTGAATAATCCTGAATACCCTATGTCCATTCTTCATTCTAAACCTGAAAGGAATTTAGAAAACATATCATCAACTATGTCAATAAGCATCTCAGTGGAACTAGGTTTTACTGAGAATACTCATATATGAGCTTCTTGTTCTTTTGAAGAAATTCAAACATATACAACCATATTCTAGGAATTCCACTACATTTTGCCTGGTCTTACCAAGAAATTCCAGGAATCGTTCATAGTATTGTATTGCATGAAATTAAGACTTATCCTGATGCCAAACATATTAGACAAAGATTACGTCCGGTGCATCTGTGAAAAGTTGCTTCTATAAAAGCTAAAGTTGAAAAACTATTAAAAGAAGGATTTATTTACCCTCTTCCTTTGACTGATTAGGTATCAATTATTATACCAGTTAATAAAAAATAGGGAACTATTCGAGTATGTGTTGATTACAGGGACATTAACAAGGCTTGTCCAAAAGACAATTACCTAACCCCGTACATTGATCAAATTATTGATGAAATTGTCAGAAACAAGATTTTCTCTTTCTTGGATGGATTTTTCGGTTACAACCAAATAAACATACTCCCTTCCGATCAGCATAAGAATTCATTCATCTACCCATGGGGAATTTTTTCATATCATAAACTCCCATTTGGTTTGAAGAATGTTGGTGCAAATTTTCAAAGAGCGATGTCTTACACATTTCACGATATCAAACATATTGTCCAAACCTACTTGGATGACCTATGATCTCACTCACGGAAATTGCAAGATCATCCATCGCATTTGAGAGAAATTTTCATTAGATGTAGGCACTGCAATGTTCATTTGAATCTGCACAAATGTGTTTTTGCATACAATCTGGTCAACTTCTAGGATTTGTTGTTTTGAAAGAAGGACTTTGTGTCAATCCTCTTAAGGTAGAGTAAATTCTAAATTTTGCTGCTCCTTCTACTCTTCTTCAACTCCAGAGTTTGCAAGGGAAAGAAAACTTTTTACATAGATTTATACCTAACTATGTCGAGATGAACAAAGGTTTTACTCGACTTTTGAAAAAGGGAATTCCTTTCATTTGGGATGAGCTTCCTGAAAAATATTTTGATGCACTAAAATATGTGTTGACTCATGGATCGTTATTTCATTCGCCTAATTATCGTCAAGATTACTTTCTATATCTAGCTGCGTCAGATGCCACCATTGGCATGGTATTAGTACAGGTAAATGAATCTAACAATGAACATGTGATATATTACCTAAGTCGAAATCTCACTAAAACTGAGATCAAGTACGTGCATGTGGAGAAATTAGCATTGGCAGTTGTTCAAGTTGTTCAACGTTTTCGTCACTATATACTTTTGCAAAAAATGATAGTCATTTAGGATTGCAAACCTATGATGTATATTATTACCATACAATTTCTAGGGAGAAAATAGTCCAAATGGATAGTCATTCTACAAGAATTTGATTTGGCATTTGAAAGATATAAATCATAGAAATCATTATTTTTTGTTGAATTACTGTGTGACTTTCCCTATACTGACACAGAAATAGTCGTAGAAGATTCTTTGGTAGATGAATCTCTCTTTCTGATTAGTACTTCTAATCCTTGGTATGGAGATATCATCACATATTTTCAAACCCAAAATTTTAGGCCTGAGTTATCTTGGACTAATCATCATCACATATTCTACGAATACCAACAATATTACATTGTTGGTAACACTTTATCGTCGCGGAGTTGACTCGATATTTCGACGATGCTTAACTCTTCAAGAGGGTAAAAAAGGACTAAATGATTTCCATTTTGGAGTATCTGGTGGTCATATGTCTGGGTATGCCACTACCCAAAATATATTGCACGCTGGCTATTTTTGGACTTCCATGTTTAAAGATCGCATTACTGCAGCAAAAAATTCCATAATTTCCCGGTTTATGATCGTTAGATGTGAGCGTGGCTAGCTCCTCTTCACCCTATTATAGTTGTCGACCCTTTTTCAAAATGGGGCATAGGTTTATTCACCTGTAACCCTCACTCGGCATGGGTATACTATCCTTACAGTTGATTACTTTACGAAATGGGTCGAGGTGATGCCTACATACAAGGACAACAGTGAAACTTCAACAAATTTCATTTTCAATCATGTAATTGCTCAGTTTGGTGTCCCACGGGCCATTTTTACAGATGATGGTAGCCATTTTCGCAAGTTTTTTATGATTGAACTATCTGTACAGCTCGGCCTATGCCATGATAGCTCTACCCCTTACTATCCACAAGCATGATTAGATGGATAGTTGTTAATAAAGTTTTAACAAGCATGATTAGATGGATTGTTGCTCTACCCCTTACTATGGTCAAGTCGAAGTTGTTAATAAAGTTTTAACAAGCATGATTAGATGGATAGTTGGAATTCATAAAGGAAATTGCATACCATTCTTTTTTCAACCGTATGGACATACTATACTACTTCGAAAACATCTACGGATTGCACTCCCTTCCAATTTGTCTATGTTTTGGAGTCAATTTTACCAATTGAATGTGAAATTCTATCTTTCAAACTAGCCATCGAGTTATTACCAGCTACCTCTGTAGAGGAAGAGCATTTTTACATTTAGTAGGTTTAGATGAAACTTGCTATGAGGCCGCATTGGCTAGCGAAGTTCATAAAAGACGAGTCAAATCTCAATTTGATCAAAATGTAAATCCTCGTTCTTATGCAGAAGGTGACCTAGTCTTGGTCTATGATCAAGAACATGACAAATTAGGTGCAGATAAATTCGATCTTATGTGGCATGGCCCTTACATTGTGAAACGTGTATTAGCTAAAGGATCCTATGAGTTGGTTGATTATGATGGTGTCCCTTTGGGAAAGCCCATAAATGGCCTTTACCTAAAGAGGTATTATGCATAAAATATTTCGTGGAGATTTTTACATTACTTGTATTATAATTTTGTAAGTGTTTGGAGTGGTTTTAGCATTTTTTACAGTCCACTACTACTTCTCCTACTTATCTTGTTTCACACTTGATTTTCATATATCGATGTCCCCTCAAACTTACATTGGCTTTGTTGATGATGCTAGCTGTAGTACTCAGAATTTGTCTTCCGCAACTTGGGTCATCTATTCACCCAATGATGAGCTAGTTTCTATTCATGGGATATTCCTTAGTCAAACAACAAACAACATAGCAGAATATACTATAGTCATTGAACTATTATCTAATGCCATCTCATTCCCCATTCGACATTTGATTGCTAGGTTAGATTTACAACTCATACTATTACATTTAAACAATGTCTACATAGTAAGAAGTTCATCAATGTTAAGAATGTTTTTATGGGTCTGTCTTTTGGAAAGGCAGTTTGATTACATTTAATATCAGCACATTCTAAGAAATTTAAACACATTAACTGATGCATTTGCCAATCAGGTGTTAAATAGACATTTGCAACATTTGCAAGTAAAAAAAATATCAATCCATATATTAAAAAAGATAAACTGAAATAAAAAGTAGTAGTTTTTCATTAGATAAAGTCTATAGAGAGTGTTATACAAAAATATGTCATATAAGCACATAAGACCCTGTGGCTGTTATTATCTAAATATGCTGATACAAAAATCAAATTATAGCCCTAGACGACTAAGCAGCTAAACATATTGATGATCATGATAGTAGACTATAGCACGAGCAACACAACGTAACAATCACCTGAGCGGTCCTGGAATCCCAACCACGTGCCTCTAGTAATAGAGAGGAAAATCATCAATCCTAGTCTTTGGGATATCTATAGTCAACCTCTCTAGTTTTGTTCCAGCTCAGCCAGTACCTTTGTTACCTTTGGACTGGGTGATGCAACTGCTACAGGCTGGTCACCTTGCCTATCAAAACATTGTAGCTATGTTGGTTGAAATCAACCCACATTTGAATATGAATTTCGAATAATTAGCCTTCAAATACAAAAAACACAAAAATTTAATAAAAAGAAACATCAAAATGAGAAATTTTTTACCTAGGTCACCCCACTTTGTCCATGCTGGAAGTGGGATATTTGGGTCACCCCTGTAATCCATCCCTACATATGGGAAATCCTCGATTGAGATGATTTGTTGACCCAACCATACAAAAAAATCAAGAGAATATCTCACCACAGGACCATAACCTCCATGAAGAGACATAAGCGAAACCCACCTCAACATCTATGGATATCGAGACCCTCCTTCATCCAGCAAAATCTTCTTTGGCCTTAGGATTGGAATCCTCTCTAGAGCGAAAGAAATTAGAAGGGCACCATAACCAAAATTCTTTAGTTTACCATTCTTAGCTCTAGTTAGTTATCCTTTCATATTGACAACCACTGCCTCACAGCAGTTAAAAACAGTGGACTCCCAACATTCCACAACGGTCTGCATCTAGGCCTTTGTGGCCAAGTGAAGAGTTGCGCTGCCACACAACTTACTAACATGGGAAGCTATGGTCCTCAAGGCCATGTTCCCAATAGTTTGAATATCAATGTTGTCATCCTTGAGTTGTGCATCTTGATATTATCATCATAGATATCCAAAATTAGTATCTCCACTCGACCTTTTCCCATATAAAGAAATATCAACCCATTTCCGGGAGAGCCCAGTAAAAAAGTATATATCATCGGCATCAATGGTGACATGATGATTGCCGATCACGAAACACTGATCCTAGACATCCCAAGTTCTCACCAACCATGTCATGAGATCTACCTGAGCTTTCATCCCCAGAATAATCCAATATTTGTAGAGGCCACAATTTCTCAGAGCCTGCAAAGTTGTCAAATCATCAAAATCTAATGAATTGGGGGCTTGATGTTCTCTCTCCCTCCATTCCATTTTTGAATGGTTAATTATCCTGAAAATGACATTTAGAAGGAGTTAGAATAATTTTTAAAACAAGTTTGAGATTTTTTGGGGCAGAATTCAACATTTTAAAAACCCTTGGCGCTTGCACGACTGCTTTTTGGTAAATAGAACATAGTTGCATGGATACTCGGGAGACTTTCCTGCCAGGATTCATTTCTCAATACACAAAAAATTACCGGCCTGCGCAGACCCGATGAAGAGTTTTCATGCATGCCCGAGGATGGATTTTTAAACATGGAAACCCCCCAAAAAATAAATGAAAGCCTACAATTGAAATGTAAACAGATGAAAATGTAGATATTGAAGATATATCTTACCTGGAGGAAATGGTTCGTTATTTCATCCACCGATTTGCGTGGAATCAACCTCAAAAGTTTGGTGGTAAAAAGCCCTCTTTCTACTCTCAAACTGGTTAAAAAACAAATGGTAAAAATAAAGTTACTTTTTTAACTTTTATAAGTTTTTGGGTGATTAAAATATTATTTTTATGACTAGGACATTTTAAAAGTCAAAATTTTAGTGTTTCTTACCCTAATATCAAGCAATTATGATAATTTATTGAGTTGGATGTGCAAAATAGGTTACAACATTAAAAAATGGATCATTTTGACTGTGATAAGACTTTTATCACTTTGCATGCCCTTAAAAATCACGAAAAAGAGAAAACCTAGAGTCCTCTTTCAATCCCTTTTCAGACTCTCAAAACATGAAAAGATTTTCGAGCAGTTGACTGTTAGAACTTGTAAAAGTAAATGAAGAACCATCCACTGAGTATAAGTTTACCCTTTTTATGGACTGAACTGGACTATTTACGAAAAAGGTATACATTGACTTATTATGGTCAATAAAGTTATCACCTACATTATTTTATCATTTTTTGGGCATGAGGGACTAAATTTATGAAAAGGAACACTGTCAAGTTTATTTATGTTTTTCTCTCGACTCCCTAAAACTGAAAAACACTGAGTTTACTTTCTCTGGACTCGTTAATATTTTACTATAAAGGAACTGAATGAGTTTTCTTTTCATGTCTTTTCAAACTCTTTAAACATGAACACGACATTGAGTTACCACTTTACTGAACTCGTTAAGAATAACAAGACCGAACCACTCCTTCGTAGGGTTCGTTAAAAATACTTCGGAGGACTCATCGAAAGGATGAGCTTACAGGACAAGCATATTTTATCCTCCTCAAGCTTGTAAAAAATAAAGAGGTACTTACCAGTAATGGTGGGGGGGAATTGGGAAAGGGTATTCATTTTACATTCATTATAAAGGCAGTATATCGCTCTTGAACACAACACTCTGTCACACATGTGTCTAGGTTGGGAAATACATTTGTTTTACAGTTAATCGAACCCCCTTGAAATTCTTTAGCTGGTTTTGAGTATTATCATTGTGTCAAATGTTTCCAATTCAATTGTCATGTCGCTATGTGTTTAAGAGACTTTAAACTTCATTTCTTGTTCCTTTGCAAATTTTAGCCTTCAATCGTGTCGGCCATCCGTGAGTCAGTCCTTGCAAACTATTAATGAAAACTTGACATTGTGTTTCGTGTCATAGGATTTCCTGTGACAGGTCACTTCCTATCAACTTCATCTCATTATCTAGGAAGTTGACGTAGAAACCTTCATTACCTTGAAGCCTGCATGCCTTAATGGCAGGTTTCTCGCTTTTGATGACATGTTCTTATCACCTGCCTTCGATCGAATGACTCTATGAGTGTTCGAATTTAGATAATATTTTCACACTCTATAGATTGAACTGGGAGTACCTTGAGAGCCATTGCCATTATTAGAGGTTTATCTCACACTTGATAATAGCTCACATCATTGACGAGTAATCAAGTGGTTTCTAGCAGGTTTGACTTCGAGACATTCACTTGCACGGCTAGATTTGTACGACATATCAAGAAATGGAGATCAAGACACTTGATATAGTTTAATAAACCAATGTTGTGATGAGATATATATTCATTATTATGAAGACAAATTCATAGTTGATGGCTACGTCCATATTGTGTCTACTATGGATATGATTCTTCAGTTTTTTCGTACTTGTTGATTGAGATAGTTTTACTCTGAGTATGGAATGCCTATCTCAATGATGACTATATATTTCATTGAAATCCTTGAATTTTTCTTATAGGTTTCCAACCATTGTCTCTGATCCAATATTTGGCATGATAAATCAATTCAATCTTTAAAACTTATTTTTCAGACTTCACACTTTAGGGGGGAATCTGTTACACATCATTTTGTCACCATGACACTTGGCCGTTAAAATGGATCTCTCACCATTCATAAACATGTTCCATTACACTCCCTTACAATTCAAACAATTAAAATCCCTTGAAGAAGATGTTAATTTTGGGTAAAATGGATTTATGACTTGTTAAGTGTGACATGTGTGCTTTTCCTAGTAAGTTTCTATGCATTTGTAGTTTCTATCCCTGATAACTGCATAGAATTGTGCTCTGTCTTCCACTATAAACCGCGGAGACAAATCAAATAAAAGTAAAAATAAAAAGTGAATTCCAGAAGCATTGTTGGTTGAATATATACCAACTAAAAGCTTATAAGTCATATCTATTCGATCCATACCCCTCAAATCATGGAACTAATTCCCTTTCATCAAGCAACCCTAATCCCCAACTATTGGATCTCATCCTTCTCTTTTGGATCTAAAACTTCTTCCTCTTGGCCTATAAATTTACTAGAGGATAGAGGGATTAGGAGGTTAAAAAAGATACACTTATGTTGTTGGATTTAGATTGGAAGGCTTATCACCTAAGGAGAGGTTTAGAGGCATTTGGGAATAACCTCATGACATCACGGCATAGGTTGTAAGACTCTTCTTTATCCTTGAATTAATACAAATGAATCATTTTTCCAATTGTATTGTCTTATTGAAATGATGAATGGTTTATGATTATTGTGATATTTAGTAAGATAATCTCAAATTCTAATCTCCTTGATCATTAGATTAAGCTTGTTTGAATTTTTATGATTGCATATGCCTTTGATCTCTTTTATGTTTGTGATTGTAGGTCTTTTTGAGGATCATGAAGCTTCATTGATACAGAGAAAGGATCTTCATCAAGCATTTCGCAAACATGTAAGAGGCTTATTTTCCTACTCTTGTTTTTAAAATTTGAACAAAATAAGATTAGGGAAGAGTCATTCAATTGTTTGTTTGTTTCTAGTTTCCTTTAGGATCTAGGGAGATCGCTCTTGTCAACAAGAGGGATTTATCTATTGTAACACCTGCCACTAGTAAGGGTAAGGTTATTGCAATATTTTTTGTTTAATTTTTCCTTATATTGAGCTATGCTACTCATTGATGTTCTCCCTTGGATATGCCCATATTTGTAACCATGCAAGGTGATACTACTAGTTTAGGCTCCGATCATGATTTTTCTAGCAAACTTTCTCCTTTTTCCTTATAGGTAAAACCTTATTCTTGACTGATATGTTTGAAATGACTCTGAAAAGGGTTTATTAGGGTTACCCAAACAAAAATTATGGGTTTTTTCTATGAACTCCATATGTTGATCGCTGTGTCCATGACGTTTTTCAAGAATGTAAAATTGATGTTTTGGGCTGATGCAATTCTATGTGTTGTATATGTAAAGAATAGATGTCCATCTAATGCTATTAGAAACAAGATTCCTTATGGAATGTGGTATGGCCACATTCCTTCGGTAAAGCGTCTTAGGGTCTTTGGTTCCATCTGTTATGCCTTGATACCAAAAGTACATAGGAACAAACTTGGTTCAAGGAGTCATAAGTGTATCTTCTTGGGGTATTCAAATACCTCCAAAGCATACTGTCTTTATGATGAAGCTAATAAAAATTTTGTTGTATCTAGAAATGTAATATTTCTTGAATCTTCTAAAGCTGACAATGTTTTTTAGCGTATCGCTTGGATAAATTTGTATATCAAAAATCATTTCAAGAATTTGATAATCAGATTCCACATCTTGAAGGGGGGATTCCTATACTACATCAATATGTGGAATCTTCTTTTGAAGCACTCTCTCCCCCACATGAAACTCCAACCACCGATGATACTTTGAGTGATGAAATTGACAGAATTGGGAGACTTCATCTTGATTTAGTCCCAACTTAGTCAATTGAGTAGGTTGGACTATCTCAGAAAGGTCCCCCAAAGTGGCTGACAAAGACACTTGAAAGTGTTCATCCCGATGAGGTTGGAAAGAAAGGAACAATAAATTCTACTAGGAAAAATGGAGGTGATGTAGATGATTCTCATTCACCTTTTGATATGGATGTTTCTTTTGATTGTGAACTGAATTTTTCTATAGATTTTGAACCAACTTCCTTCAAATAATCCTCTTCTCGTGATGAATGGAAAGAAGCGATGCAAAAGGAGTATGATGCCTTGATAAAGAATGGAACTTGGAAGTTGGTTGATCCTCCATTGGGAATCAAACCAATTGGCTGCAAGTGGGTCTGCAAGAACAAGTATAAAGTTGATGGCTCACTTGAAAAGCACAAAGCCAGGCTTGTGGCAAAAGGTTTTGCATAGAAGGAAGCGGTAAATTATGAGGAAACTTCCCCCCCACAGCAAAATGGGCTACCATCTAGACACTCTTTTCCCTAGCAGCTTAGAACGGTTGGAAAGTCCATCAAATGGATTTAAAAACTTCTTTCTTGAATCGAGATATGAAAGATAATGTTTTTATGTCCCAACCTAAAGGATTTGTTGTGAAGGGACATGAACATAAAGTATGAAAACTTATGAAATCCTTGTATGGCCTCAAGAAAGCACCGTGAGCCTGGTATGAAAAGTTAACTGAGCATCTTTTGAAATTCAACTTCAAACATTATGATCTTAATGATGCAACTTTGTTTGTCAAGAAATTTGGAAAAACAGTTGTATATCTTGTGGTATATGTAGATGATCTTTTTATGATAGGGAACAATGAGAGCTACATTGCATCCATAAAGAAGGAATTGAGGAAAGGTTTTGAAATGCCTGACTTGGGATATGTTCACTACTATCTTGGTATTGAAGCAGCTTAACATCTAAAGTCTATATTCCTTTCTCAAAAGAAGTACATTAGAGATCTGTTGAATGGGTTTGGCATGGCTGATTGCAATCCTCTAACTAATCAAACGGAACAAAACTTAAAGCTCACATCCATTGAGGGAAAAGAATTTGAGGGTGCAACAAAGTATAGATAGCTTATAGGAAGTCTCAACTACTTGACTACTACCAGACCAGACATTTCCTTTGCTCTTGGAATCCTCTCCAGGTTTATGCAAAAGCCTTGTGAGGGAATTAGTCTCCTACAAAAAGATTTCTAAAGTACTTGAACGAAATTCAAGACTTTGGACTCAAGTATACATAGGTGGGCAACTTTAGCTTGATTGGATACTCTCATTCAGACTTTGATGGGGACAAAGAAACTGGGCTATCTACTTCTGGTTATGCTATGAGTCTTGGATCAAGAGTTGTCTCCTGGAGATCACACAAACAATCAGTTCCAGGAGATTCCACAATAGAGGAAGTATATGTGGCAGCAGTTGAGGCAACAAAATAAATTGTGTGGCTTAGGAAAATTATGGAATATTTGTAGGTAAAACAAGTACATTCAACTCTACTCATGAATGAAAACACCTCTGCAATAAAGTTGGCCAAGAACCCAAATTTCCATGATTGAACGAAGCACATCAATACAAAATACCATCTGATTCGACATTATGTTGAGGCCAAGACAATCCATCTATGTCATTGTTCCACTAATGAGAAGATTGCAAACATCTTCACCAAAGCGCTTGGAAGAGAAAAACTTGAAATATTTAGAATGATGCTTGGACTCACCAACATCCCTTCATATTAAGGGGGGGAATGTTGACACTTAATCATGGGGATCGGGTGAACACTTGTAAATAATGTAAATAGTAAATAATGGAAAATGAAGAGTCATTGGGAGGTGAAACCGAAGAGTCACTCCCTCATGTATATAACCACGAGTAATATTAATGAATAAGCACAATTCATTTGAGGTGTTACCTCCTGGCCTGACAGTGTTGAAATTTCTGGTCTGGGGTTGGTATGCAGAATGGATATTATGTTTGAAATTTTTTTTGCTCATCCTCGATGTAAGTACACCTAATTGATTTTATTTTATACATATATTCTGCTTCGTATATTGTTGGTAAACATAGGTATTATAGGTTGGCTACCACAATTACTAATACTTCGTTGCAAATTTCAAGGGTAAGCAAGGTGTATAGAATGGGAACCGCGCTCAACGGGTATTCAACCCGGTTATCATCATTATTTTTCTTTTATGTTCAATTATGTTTCCCTTCCTTGAAAAAAGGGTTCTAATTGACCGATTTCGCTATTCCAGGTAATCATAACACCTATAAGCTCAAGGTTCTTCTTTTAAGGAACAAGTGATAGTCATGGTTTGGTATCCCACTTGCTAACTTTTCCTTCTCGCACCCAGGTTGATTCTCCTACATAACTTCTACTTCTTGGAGGTGTAGCGCAAAATCAAAAGGGACAATTGTTTCACTTCCTTCTCACTTCATATTTTCCTTATGAATGGTTGTTACTGGCTTTTCCAGTTTGGCCATAGACTTAGGAAAATTTAACATTCAGTTGGTATCAAAATTTTGTTGGGTTCCTTTCTTGAGCAATTAAGTGTATATAGATATGTAACAGAGGTTATAGACCTCCAACTATTTAATGAGCTCGACTCAAGATTTTCCTATGGGGAAATTCTATTATTTGTTTTCTTTTATTCATGCAAAATGTATTAAAAATTTTCTGCAATGTTGTAATATATTCGATATAATGGTTGTTGGGACATTTTTTCCCTTATTCGATGAATTATATAATTTTAGTCTATGTGTAGGGCATTTTGATTTGTTACTGGATTCTTTTCACCCAATTTCATCTTATATCTGTATATGGAGGTTATGACGTGTGATTTTAGCACATATATGCTCTATATTTAGTGGGAAAATGGTTTCATTTTATGTATGCATACTTGTCTTCAGTTAATTTTACAGACACGTTGACCTACCTCAGATAATTAGATGTGAACAAACTTTTTATGGTCATTTATGGATACCTTAAGGGATTTATAACTCTGTAACCCCTATTGAATTTTCCCTTCTTTTCAAGTTCTCTTCTAGGGGACAATATTTATTTATTTTTATTTATTTATTTATTATTTATTTTTTATTTATTATTTTATTTTTATTTATTATTTATTTATTTATTTATTTTATTTTATTTATTTATTATTTATTATTTTTTTTAATTTTTAATTTTATTATTTATTTATTTATTATTATTATTATTATTATTTTTTGGTTTTTTTGTTTTTTAGTTTTTGTTTTTTTTTTTTTTTTTTTTTTTTTTTTTTTTTTTGTTTTGTTTTTTGTTTTTTGTTTTTTGTTTTTTGTTTTTTGTTCTTTGTTCTTTGTTCTTTTTTTTTGGTAGTTTATTTTCCATGATCTATCTTCCTATGCATGAATGATTTGTTTGGGTATGGTGTACCATTTCCAGTAGATATATAAATTGTTCTGTCCACACATGCATCATGGAGGATACTACGAGGGTTAGATTTCAGAAATTGTAGTACCCACCTTGATGATCACAAACCTATAGAATTTATTATTTCTCTGATCTCTTACTCAATAATCTGACTTACCTCTATATCAATCTTCTAAGATTGATTTTACTTTAGCTAATATATATATATATATATATATATACTATACAGTGGGGTATATACAAAGTGATTGTATCAGTCTAATATGGTCAGTAATGATCTAGGTGGATATTAGTGGCCACCTACCTATTTTACTTGGACCCCTAAAATTGTTTCTTTTCAATTTCCTTAATTGTAGCACAAGTTACTATTTTTGGCATTTTTTAGGTTCTAAACATTCAGAGCTGTTTTAAGGGACAAAAATACATCTTTAAGGAAACAAAATTGATTATAAAATTTCCAAACTCATTTACCTATTTTTTTCCTACCTCCTCTTCAAGATATTCGAAAAGAGGTATTATGATAGCCAAACGGAGATCGTATGCCAAAGTTACGATCCTAAGAAGTTGACATTCCAACTTATTCCAACAAGGCCCACAAGCTTTTGTCACTTCATCTCCTAGGGTTAGGTTTTTGGATATTTAGGATTTGTCATTGTTTCTCAATGATAAACATACCATCGAGCCTCATTCTAACACATTTCAGAGGCATGTAGCTACCACATCTCTTCTCAAAGATAAGTTAACATCGCCCTAGCTAATTTATCTCCAATCTGCATGTCAGCATATTTCAATTCTTTGATATTAATGGAATGCAATTTTATTTTTGTTGCATCTCTATATTTATGTTTATATCTTTATTTTTTGGCATTCATGCATAAGTCAGGATTAGTGGGATCAGTGGTATTAGAGCGGTCTTATCCTTCTCTGCTTTTCTTTGCATGTCTGCAATGAGGTCATGGTATAAGGAGTTAGGGCTTGAATTGGTTGAACCTTTGCAAGACTAGCCTCGCAAACCCAACGACCTCACATGATGGAAGAAAATAAAGATGGGGGAGCGGGAGATCCTTTCAAAATGTTGCTCGAGGAATCCCTCGAGCGACAGAGGAACATAATGATGGATAAATTTGCCCAAATCTTTCAGCATCTACCCATAGGCGATGCATCTTCATCTAGGAACCACTTTGGAGGTTCCACTCTGTTTAAGGTAGACGTTAACTTTGACATTCCTATATTTGAAGGCCAGATAGATGCAGACAACGTAGATAGATGGTTAAATCTGTTGGAAGGATATTTTTCAGTTCATGACTATTCCAATTGGGAATATATTACTTTTTCATTTCCCAAAGCCAACCCCCATGTCAAGGACTAATGGGAAATCTACTGTGAACAAAATTACGAGAGGGAATCCTCATTATTTTTCAGCTGCACCCACTTGGAATTATTTTTGAGATGTCATCAACGAACAATATTACCTTTTTGGGAGCTATGGAGATAAATACATAAAGTTGACCACACTACAACAGGGAAGGGACCAAGATGTGCCAGAGTTCACAAATGTTTTTCATACCCTTTGCACGAAGTTGGGTATCAAGGATTATGAGTGGCATTTGGTACTTAAGGATCATCACTGCCTACACAAATGCATCCAATACGAGATGGAGTTCCTAGACATCTCCTCAATCAGTGCCGCCTACCTATATGTTATCAAGGTCAATCATCAATTTAAACAGAAGAAGCGAGATTTTGGATTTGTGAATCCAAAGCAAGGGAAAGGTGCCCCAAAACTGAAGAACAAAGGACAAAGCCAAGGCAGGGTGATGCAGAAAAATTTGTTGAAGCCACAAGAAAATAACAACATGGCGAATATAAAGAAGCACATAGGGAAATAATGTGAGTTCCATAAGAGCCCCACTCACAAAAAAAGTGAGTGTTGAGCAAAGAATTCATTGTTTTTAGAGCTGAAGGCTTCCGAATCAGATGCATGTTGCAACTCTGAGTTAGAAACCAACAAGGGGAATGACAAAGGGAAGCATATAATTCATGCGGAGCTAGTGCCACCATTGCCACCAATAAGATCCAAAATATTGCGCCCTAAAATCCAGAGGAGGGGGAGCGGCTCTTCCACTCACAAATGTGGTTGAAGGGCTCTTCGCTAGAGTTCATTGTTGACAACGAAAGTCAAAAGAACTTAATTTCAGCATAGTTCATTAAGCGGTTGGGCCTACCAACCACACCACACCCACATTTATACACCATCAGGTGGCTTCACCAAGGGTGAGATCTCCGTGTCGACCAACAATGTTCCCTTCCCTAGAACATCAATCCCTTCATATATGAGGTACTATGTGATGTTTCTCCTCTTGAAGTTTGTGATGTATTACTAGGCCAACCATACTTTTGGAAGCACCATGATGTGTATGAATCTAGGTCTCACACTGTCATTATTTCTATGGGAAATACGTTATACAGGATACTAGACGTAACACCATCTACCGCCATATCTTTCATCTCTGCGAAGCAATGCAATAAGATGATTTCCTAGACCGAGAAATTTTTCTTCTTTATGATCCACCCTCAGTGCAAGAAGAATACTATTGCCACATCCACAATGTCTAGAGAGGACTCCTTCACACGGCAACAACAGATGGACTGGAAGAGTACAGGGACATCTTCACCTCATACACATGGGTACCCTTACACTGTCAGCTCAAACACTCCATCCATCTAACCCCGAGCACGCCACTACCCAATGGACCTATCTACCCATGCTCTGTTTTGAAGAACGATGAAATTAAGAGGAAACTTGAGGAGCAATTGCAGAAATGTGACACCTGGAGACTCTATATCTACTATCAAACATTGAATAAGATCACTATCTAGAATAGTTATCCAATCCCAAGGATTGATTACCTTATGGAACAACTCAAGGGGGCCAAATATTTAAGCAATATTGACTTGAAGTTTAGTTTGGTTATCACCATGTAGCAATTGAGCCCTTCAATGTGTGGAATATTGCCTTCAAATCGAAGGAGGGCCTTTTCAAATGGTTGGTCATGCCTTTCGGGTTGATGAATTCCTCTGTAACCTTCATGTGGCTGATGGACGAAATCTTGCTGCGATTTACCAACTAGTTCATGGTAGTGTACCTAGATGACATCCTGGTCTTCAGTCGGACATAGGAAGAGCACATACACCATATTCGACATCTCCTCCAAACCCTACGACAACACAAATTGTGTGTCAACTTGTAGAAATACACTTTTGGTATGCCCCAGGTTCAATAGCTATTGTACATCATTAATGAGTAGGGTGTCCATATGGACCTAGCCAAGGTACAAGTTATTTGATATTGGCTAGCCCCAACCACTCTAACAGAGCTCCGTAGCTTTCTAGGTCTTGGTAATTTCTATCACAAGTTCGTGTTGGGATTCTCTCATATCACTTGGTCTTTGAGTCAAGTCACCAAGGGCGGAGCGAAGGCAAAGTTCTTCTGGTCTGAATCCCAACAAAAGTCATTTTTCAAGTTGAAGCATCACCTCTGCGCTGCACCATTTCTCACATTACCAGACCTAGAAAAACCATTTGAAATTGAGAAAGACACCTTCATCTATGCTATTGGTGCATTTCTTACCTTGCAGGGGAATCTGGTCACATATCACAGTGAGACACTTTCATATACTATCTGAGAGTATCCCAATTACGAAAAAGAGATGTGTTCTATTATGTAGGCTTGTCGAAAATGGAAGCATTACATTCTGGGGAAGGAAACAGTCATCCACATACACCACCGACCCCTGCAATTCATACAGACACAAGGGAAGCTGAAGAATGATCGCCATAAAAAACGGTTCATATATCTGCAATAGTTCCATTTGAACATCAATTACAAGAAGGACAATTCCAATAATGTTGCATACTCTCTCATCTGAACACCAATTATGGTGTTAACTAGTATGCTTGACTCTTGTGGACACGAGACTTTGGGGTGACCGCATCTTTACAAGAGAGATCCAAAATTTAGTAACACATACCAGATGCTACTTAAAGGAAACAAAGTTCTAGATCTTCACCTGCAAGGTGAATTTCTATGCCACCTAGGACACTTCTATGTTCCTACAAGTGATCGTGCCAAGATTATCTGGGAGGGAAACTACAGTCAGGTCACTAGACATTTCATAGTAGAGAAAATAGTGGTATTGTTGTAGAAGTCTTTTTCTTAGCTAAACCTTCGACAAGATGTTGGGAAGTACATTAGATATTTCACTAACTATTCCATTTCCAAACCAACAATCAAGAAGAAATACCTATATACTCCTCTTCCTACTCCTAGTCGGCATTTAGAATCCATCTCCATGGATTACATGTCGGGCCCTCCTTCTACTAAGCATGGCAATGACTGTGTGTTCATGGTCATCGACAGATTCTCTAATATGGTTATTCTGTTAGTCTACAAGAAGAGTATCACAAAAAAATCCACTACTAAGCTCTTATTTGAATGAGTGTGGGTACATGTTGGGATCCCACAGTCCATTATCTCAGATCAGGAAAATAGGTTCCTAAGTACATTTTGGTCAAGCCTTTGGTCGATGCTGGATACCAAGCTCACTAATTCCACAGCCTTCCACCCCCAAAATGATGGCCAAATAGAGGTCCTCAAAAGGATGTTCGTGCACATTTTGGGCATGTACAACTCAAAGCATCCATACACATGGGATGAAAGCCTCCCCTATGTCCAACAGATCTACAACAGAGCTCTCCATAGCTCAACTGGCCAGAACTTCTTTCATGTGGGGTTGGGATTCGAGCCACTATGTCCCATTGATGTGGCCATACCGTTTGCAGCTACTTAAGAAGATTCGACTCATGTCCAGTCCGAAGTAGACTGAGCTAAGATATTCATTGACTGTATTTAGCACATCTGCCACCAGGTCCATGACATATTACATAGAGACAATGTTAAGTAGAAGCAGCATCATGATCAACATCGATTGCCACAAAAGCTCCAGGTGGGCGACAAAGTTTGGTTACATTTGCAGAAGGAGAGCCTCGTTGGGCCTCACCACAAGCTTCACCTGCTATGATATGGGTCGTACGCCATAACCAAGGTTGTACGGGATAATTCCTTTGAGCTCAAAATTCCACCCTTGGTCTACACCCAATATTCAATATGGACCGGCTGCGACCATACTTTCCACTATTTTTCGACACATCAAACATTGCAGAACAACTCACACCGACAGAGTTAAACTAAGGTATGATATGGGTCGTATGCCATAACCAAGGTTGTACGGGATAATTCCTTTGAGCTCAAAATTCCACCCTTGGTCTACACCCAATATTCAATATGGACCGGCTGTGACCATACTTTCCACTATTTTTCGACACATCAAACATTGCAGAACAACTCACACCGACAGAGTTAAACTAAAACTGAATGGAACAGACCACAACTGATTGAATTATGGACATTCACATCAAGCACACTCGCCAGCAGAAGATCTAATAGTATCATATTTTCAAAGTGGGCCAACTCCTGCATCAAGGCAAGTGGCTCACCAAGCACCAAGTTCAACAGAAGTTTCCCCATCTCATGGAGGCACTCAATGCAATGGTGAACATTACTTCCTAAGGTAGGAGGACTGATCTAGGTGGATATTCGTGGCCACTCACCTATTCCACTTGGACTCCCACTATTGTTTCTTTCCAGTTTCCTTAATTGTAGAAAAACTTACTAATTTTGGTAGTTTTTTGGGTCCTAAAATTTTGAAGTCGTTTTAAGGGACTAAAAAAGGTTTCTAGGGAAAACGCAGAGACCAAAAAAGTGCCAAAATTGTCTTTGAGCTTGTTTTTGGCCTACTCTTTGATATCTTTGAAACGAGGTATTATGATATGCAAATGGATACCCTATGCCAAAGTTATGTCCCCGGGAATTTGATGTTCCAACTTACCCCAACAAGGTCCACCAACTTTTGGCGCTTCATCTCCTATGGTTAGGTTTTTGGATGCTTAGGGTTTCTCATTGTTTCTGAATGTTAAAAAGGCCACTGGGCCTCATTGTAAAAAATTTAAGAGACATGAAGCTGCCACATCCCTTCTCAAATATAAGCAACCATTCCCCGAGCTAGCTTATTTCCATTCTGTAAGTAAGCATATTTCAGTTCTTTGATATTAATGAAATGAAGTTTTATTTCTCATGTATCTCTATGTCTATGTTTATAACTGTACTTTTTTGTGTTCCTACATAAGTTCGTATTATTGGGATTAAGTAGAGTACTAGATACTCCGAGTATCAACCCTTATACTTATTCCATTTCCCATGGATCACACATTTCTACTCAGTTCGCATTTTCCATTGATTACCCATCACATCATTACCTAACATGATGATATGTAATTTGACGCTGCCATTATTTACCTAACGTATCTTATTATTCTAGATAAAAAATGTGTACCCTTGACTATAAATAATTTTACCCATGCACGCACATGTATCCATGTAGTCAATAGAAATTTGGGGTAACACACTCTAATTAAAACATAAAAACATAAACCGTATTTTTGCTTCAAACATTAGTCCCACATATAATATTCTCCTAGGTCAGACAACTTGATATAACAAATTCATGAACATTTAAACATTAATATATCCGTACTATATTTTTACTTTTGCTACCCAATGTGCATGCTCATAATTACATACATGCACAGTAATCCCGATAGACAACTATGATACACACATATAGATCTACTTGTAAGCTACCGAGTACCATCAATAGAACTTGCATGATGAGGTGAATAATATAACATAAGAACACAAATAAACAACACATCGAGAGTTTTCACGTATCCAAAATTTTAACTATATTTATAAACTGGGACTACACATGGATGGTTCCTTTTCCTCCAGAACTTGAACCGTATCCTCCAGTTCCCCCCGAATTGAGATGTGTTTTCTAGGGGATCAAAAATCTCCTTGATCCCTTAATAATCTAATTTTATACATTTTCTTCCATAGCATATTTTTCCTTAGCGATGTCCCGCTTTCGTGGGTCTACCAAACCACTTGTCTCAACTTTCTTTTTTTTCTTTAAAGTTCGCTTTTCTCTCTTAGGACACTTTCTTCTGCCCATACTTAGCATCTTTATCCAACTAAGTGATTTAATTTATCTTTCTATCCTATATCATTAAATCTTATTTATTACCTCCTAGGGATTTTTAGGAGGTCTTACTATGGAATATTTGTCTCGATCTCATATATCAATGAGATTTTCCATTTTTTTTACAAGAATATCTTATCTTTAGTGTCTCATTCCCAAGTAGTCCCAATATTTTTATTTATTAATAAACAATTTTTTTATTACATCATAATAATATTACTATTCACCTTGCATTTCAACCAAACATTTCTTTCCTACCATCTAGTCCAATAATTCAGTCTACATATAGTAAGACATTTACATAACAAAAACACAAGGGTATTACAGATTGATTATCACCATCAGTGTAAGTAGATTAGATCTTTTAGACTTTACCAATGGAATCGACACAGTGGGACTAGGTGGATTGCAGCCAAGACCACGTGCCCACCCAAATGTTCATTTATTTATCTTTTTAGTTTTTAATTTTAGTTATTTTTTATTTGGCCATAGATTTATTATGAAAAAAAATTATGTGCATGGGACATGTTTACACCCCCATATTTCTAGTTATCTGATTTTTGTATTTCCATATTTTATTCTATAAATGCTTAACCAACACAAGTTGTTTTTAAAGTGATTTCTTTTAATACGTGTTTTAGAAAGAAACTATTCCCTGGTTGGCTTCAATCTCACTCTTTCCAAGATCTTCATATGGAAGAGAGGAAGAAGTTTGAATGTGCAAGGTTAACCTATGGATGTTGTGAAGTAGTGTTGTACCTCAGATTTGGAGTCTATTTCATTTGCATTTTGGATTTGAGGGATGACTTCAAATTTACATATAAGGCCTATATTAGCCTTTGGGACACCCTTTTTTAGATATAGTCCAAAATATTTGGTTAAGGTTCTTGGTATGATTTCTATCCTCTTAACTCTATATCCTAGTATTGGTTTAATCATATTTAACTTAGTTAAGCCATGGATTATCCTATTCATAAAGTTTCATGTTATGTTTTTGATGATGGAGAAGTAATATTGACTTTTGAAGCCCTTTCATAAACTTTAGGATTTGCAAGGAAGTGGGTGTCATTTTGCAAAACATACAGCATCAAGCCTAGTGATCCTACATTTCTCATAATATTTATTATTTGAAGGATAAAATAAAACCTTATTTTGTTAAAGAAAATAGATAACTAAAGGAAAGTACACATTAAAGTCTCCAAATGTAAGTGCTACTTCCGTTGACTTATTGGTTTTTCTTGTCCTTGATATCATCCATATTTTTGTCAATATTAGAGGGAATACCAAGAGTAAGGTTTAATGATCTTGTCTCCAAAGAATAAAAAGTGCTAGAGGAGGGATGGACCATGAAAAATGGGTGTAACACCCTCCTCCCACATCTACCCAAGTAAGCAACCAACTAGGGTAAACGTGTGATGATAGGCTACTATGATTGGATTCGACCTCCTATGTGACCTTAAGGAAGTAGAATTGACAGAACACATCAACCAAACTATCCACATCAGCAACAGAACCCTCGGGAGGCATCATGTCCCTGGGTTCCACTCATGTTCGAGACATCTTAAGGCTCATTCGCTCTCATGATATAGGCATGTGAGCATCCAAAAACCCAAAGTTGCTCTCATAGGCTTGCATGCCAACGTCCAGAGACCCAATTTTCCAGTTTTGTTCCAGCGTCCCCAAGATTGGAGCCACTTTTTTAGGCACATAACCCAGGTCACTGCCCAGAATGGAATCATAGCTTAATATTAGTCAAAGAACAAGGAAACAATCATGCAAAAGCAATAAGTTAATCAAGACCTTAATGATGAGCCTCATCATTGGGTAACTATATGGGCCTTAATACACCTCCTAGCTTATTTAAATCAACTCTTCTCATAATTTCTTAGATACTTTGATTACATTTTTCTTAATGAGATGAGTAAAAGTGAGATATTATGCCTGGTGGACTAATGTGCATTGATTGCAGGTTTTTGACAGCGAATCATGGAAAGTTTGGCTAATTAAGGGCAGAAACTCAAATGAGACAAGGAGGAGAGATTGTAGGAGATAGATCCTCCTCATTTTCTCCTCACTCATTCGAATATTCCTCCATCAAATCATACTAGCTCAGAGTTACAAGCAGCCAAGTAATGAAGATCAAAAGGCAACCGAGCCAGTGATAGTTAAAGATCCAGTTCATCTTGAGTTTGGGATCCGAGCCTCCCTATCTTTAAGGAAGTCATTGGACACTTTAGTTGTGTAAATAAGGAGGCCTAGAGCCTCATTAGGATTCAAATTTTTGATGTAAAAGGACTAAGCATTTTCTGAGTTCAAGACTTGTGGAAGACATTGTTATGTATTTTTCTGATTTGATAATGAGGATGACCATTTCCTTGATCTAGCACTGAGTTGACTTAGAGGGCTGAATATCTTGGGTTAGGGCCCAACCGTAGCAGCAAAGGCTCCTCCTTTTGTATTTTTATGCTTAGTTGATTTCATAGATAAATGGTTGAATTGCCTTTAGCATTATTTCATTACAAGTAGTTGTGGATTTGATTAGTTTGCTTCCATTTGTGCATTGCTTTAGCAGTAGCTTAGGAAGATAAAGGAATATCAAAAAATTGTTAGTAGGTGTATCTAGCCTCACTCCTCCCTTCCGGGACAATGGTTTGAGGAAAGAACTCTTATGCAACCCCAAAAAGACAGAATTCTGATTTCTCATGGAACTTAGGATTTTCTGTTACTTAGGCCAGCGTTCTACTAGTTTTCAAGAATAAGATATAATTGTGATTTCTGATGTCTTTAGCTTTGCATTAGATATCATAAAGGTTTCACATCATTTTACAAGATTTCCCATGCATAGGCAACTAGATAATAAAATTATGTTTTTCCTTAGTTAATTGAAAAGCTTTCCTGTTTAACATGATTCATAGATAAAATGTCCGTGATTTATGCAGTGGGGGATTTTCAACAGTACAGAGAGATTTCATGATCAAAAACCCCATCCTAAACTCATCCATCCATGGTTATCACATTCTTTCACTAAATACCTCACCGAATTCATCATTCCATAATAATACTTCTTCAGGCTTGTTGAGCAAATCCAACCATCTCACAACTCTGTTTGAGCTCTGAAGGCGTCCTAGGCACTCCCTTGCCTCATTTCACCCACCATTCAACTTCCCTAAGCCTTACATCACTTTCCAAATCCCTCCTCTTGCTCTCGGCTATATTTGTAGGAATACAGGGGATCCTGTAGGAGCATTAAGACATCCTGTAGGACGCATTACGACATCCTGTAGGTTGACCTGTAGTGGCTTGTTTTGAGGCCAAATTGTGGAAAACACCCCTACGAAGATAAGAGAAGACCCCTTCTACCCTCCCAATCCATCTCACCATTCACCATCATCCCTAATCCACCTGCCACACCACCAAGAGAAGTTGGCATTCACATTTTCACACAAAAAAGGAAAAATAGTTTTTTTGTTCATTTACACGCACAACAGTAGAATGTTTGGATGTTTCAAATTGTATACCTAGGATAGTAGGATTGCACATATGTTAACTTAGCATTCTTTAAAAGACAATACTCTTAGCAGTTAGTTAGATGAATGGTGTGTTTAAGCATTTGATTTCAGTCTTTTCCTTACTACAGTAAACAAGTTCCCTTTAGTTAAAATTTCCATTTTTCTCATTGGTAATCAAGCTTCTTTTGAATCAATAGAAGTCTGGTTTGAAAAACTATAGTGGTCTATCACTAGCTTAGTAGTGAAAAAGAGCAGACCCATCACATTTATTTGTGTATACAACACTGTCACCTCCAAGTTTGTACGAACCCCGTGTTGATAAAGTAAAGTTGGTAGCCCCAAGAGTTCCAGCATTCTTGCTACAATACTGGTGCTCATCACTTTTTGGTGTCATTACCGGGGAGGTGTCTGAGCAAGATGTGAATTCTTCTTTCTTTATTTCGCTTCTTATCTCTAACATTCTGTGATTAGCTTCATTTCTGCAAAAGTAGTTGTAAGTTAGTTTTCTTTCTTTTCCATTCTGCAAGTGAGATTTCATTCAAGTAGTTAGTTTTCATTCAGCTGGTTAGTTTCCATTCAGTTTTTGATTTCAATTCTGAAATTAGTCTCAAAGCTTGAAAAAAAAAAGCAAAACAAAACAAAAACACTTCTTTCATGCCTCCTAAGAATAGGGATAACCTAGGAAAATTTCTACCAAATACCCCCACCACTTCAAACAACCAACCTTCCCTCTTCTTCGGTGGCTGTGGATTGGAGGACCCCTTAGGTGAACAACCAGAGATATTTGAAGAGCCTACAGGGGGAGAAGAAGAAGGAAAACCCATTCCAACTAACCTAATCGCTGAAAATAGGAATGACAGAGGAGATATAAAGAATTGAGGGTGCCTTTCCCATCAAAGAAAATAATGGGGATACCAAGATGAAAAACATAAGCCCCTCTACTCTTCCACATTTCCATGGCCTGACCTCAGAAGATCTAGACACTTTCTTGTTTGAGTTTGTTGTCATATGCAGAACTTATGATTACACCACTGATGAGCAGAAGTTGAAACTATTCCATCCACTCTTAAAGATGAAGCTCGGTGCTGGTTCATGGGCTTACCTGGGGATAGCATCACAACCTAGGCTCAGATACAACAAGCCTTCAATAACAAGTATCGAGACTATTATAGGTCCAAAGACACTAAAGAGGAAATTTTTAGGATGACCTTAGGGCATGATGAATCCTTAGAGGATTATGAAGAAAGATTGCAACTTAGCTACAAAAGGGACAAGTGCACACTTGATCCTGTGTCACTAAAGTTAGTCCTTCTCAAAGGGGTAAGGGAAGATCTTCTAGATACCCTAAACTTGCTAGCAGGAGGGGACATCTACCAGCTACCCTATGAAGATATCATGACCGTCTTTAGGAACCATTCTAGGGAAGCTAGGAAAAAGGGTAGGGGTAGTCAACCAATGGCCAATCCATACTCTTCCAATACATCCATCAAAGGTGAAATTGGAAATATGTTGGAAGCTTTCAAGAGTGAAATTCTGCAAACTCTTACCCTACAGATGGACATTATTCATATCAAGAGAAAGTAGGAGGAAGCATAGAGATCCTTAGCAAAATTTTTCCCTAGATGCACATGGAGGCACCCTAGGAATGAATTTCCATTAAATCTGATTGAAATTTGCTCGGTCTATGAAGAAAACCACTCCACAGACAAGTGCCCTTCTATACCTAGAGTAAAAGTTGTGTATCAGGGAATTGAAGGGGTGACTGAACAACTCTACTACATAAATCAAAGGATACCTCATGGGCCTCAGCCATACCAGCAGGGCATGCAAGGGTCATCCCGTGCATATTACAACCCTAAGCATACCACATCCATTCCCTCTTGGGGCCCCCTGCTTATCCCTCCTATTATACACCTCCTCCTTGTCCTTTTTCACCTCAGTACTAGTGTATTGTGCTATACAACAACCCCCCCCCCCCCCCATTTCAATTTTTAAACTCATAGTCTTAAAATACTAAATAAGAAATGGGTCCCCTTTTCAATATTAATAAAAGAAATAAACTTTTCAATAAAATAAATTTTCCTTAGAAGTCATATCAAAATTGCTTTTAGAATAGTTAGAACCGCTCATCGCAAATCGCATTTCTTTAAGAACTCATGAAAATCCATTTGAAGAGCTTGCGATGCAATCATAGTCATAATAAAACCCTCATTGCAAAGTTTTATCAAAGTAAACCTTTTATACGCATGATGCAATAAAACTATCACATCTCGCACAATGTTAATCCCACGGATGACAGAAAGCGACATTGACTTTGCGATGCGATAAGGCTATCGCCAAATCACATATTGTTGATTCATAGTAAAGCATCCATCAAACTCCATTGAAATCTTGCGATGTGATAAGGTTATCACAAATCACATATCGCTGATTCATAAAGAAACATCCAATATATCGCATTGAAGAATCGCGATGCGATTTAATTATCGTATGACGTGCTCTCGATAAAAATAAAGTGATAAATATTATAAATACATGTGGTAAAGGAATAAATTGATAAACAAAGAAATAATGTGATTTGCCAATATTAAAGCCCGTTGTCTCCCTACGCCAGCTCAACACTCATCGCAATTGCAACTATGTAAATAAATATTTTAAGTATGGCACTTGTAACTCCCGATTTGCGATACGTGATTATTAAACAAATATTAAAATAGCGTAATCGCTGATTGAAAATCGCGGAGTCACGACACCTATTCTACAAAAGACCGTTTTAAGACTTGCGATGCGACATATGGTTTCAACATTAAAGTTTCACGTTGGAGGTTACAGCGAAACATTAAGGAGCAGTTATGGGTACGTCCTTCGAAGATTTCATCTGAGATAGCTAAGTACAACATAACATCTCATGCAACTAATGCGCTTAACTGTGTTAGTCTGTAATTTGTATTATCTCTGTTCAAGTTTTTCAACTGTTACGCTCCTCTTTCTCATTTTGCAGAACTAACTGAGTATCGCACATCAAGCAAGATGTCTAAGAAATCTTGGAAAGCAAAGGCCCCTGTTGTAGTGGAAGAATCACCAGCAAAATTGGTGGTAATTGCAGATACTACTTGTCTAGGACTCAGTAAAATCTCGTGGGAAGGCATCTATACTTTACTTGAAGCAGAAAATCCAATGGAGATAGAAGAAGAAGCAACAGCGGATGGAACCGATAAAATAGAGAGCACGCTCAATGACTTGGCCAACTCCTTCCTCCATAAAATAGCAGCCCAAGCCAAAGTTTTACCATATAATGATCTAGTGAGATGGGTGATTGAAATTATTAATATAATAGATAGAGCCTTCTTCACAGCCGATGGGAAGATGTTTGGGACATTCAAGCCTGAAGATGTTAGGAAAATGTACCATTTGCAGGATCCCCAGTAGCACTACAACAAGGCATTTTTGGAAGATTTCGCTAAGGAGAATGACCTAGAGTCGGACCCATTAAACAGTGGAGACATTTTTCAAACAATCATAAGCACGAATCCTCTAGTATGTACTCTCTGGACTCTTTGGCATCTTCGTATTGTTATGGTGCTGCAATGGTATGTAGGCTCTTTGGAAGCCCAGATTCTGCTAGGTTTTCTATAGAAATGGTCCCATTAATAGAAGCGGCAGTCAACTCTTTTATTATGGATTGGGCAACTATTCTATCCAATAAAATGGCCAGCCAAATATTAGATTATAGAAGAAACAGATTTGTCACCACCAGAGTCGTGCCCCCATTTTATATGAGCGCCTACATAATGGACACTATCTGTTTCAATTCTGACTTTCCTATTCTGGGTTGGAAATGGATTGTTCAAGACCCAACCCCTATCCATATTTATCACAAGTATCTATGGAAGTCAGACTACAAAAATCACATCTACAGAATTTGCCATGGTTTTGTTTTACCTGTTCATCAAGCCATTTTTAACAAGCCTGCTCCTCGGGTCTCTGACGAAGCCAGCATTGACTTAATTTAATTGGCAGTTGGTTCAGAGAGTAGAATTTCACCTATATTAGAATTTTTGGTAGTATAATAGACCCTCATGTCCTTCCACTCTATATCCTAGACAAGCTGTTAGCTAGGGAAATAGCATACCATATGGTGGAGAAGGGAATGACTAAAAACCTCAGAGACTCTAAAAAACAAGTGTGGCCTCCATTTCCCCTCCGTTGTGGCACTTACACATTGCATGACTTTAAGCATGCTGAGAAAGAAGCAGAGAAAACTAAGGACCTGAATCTAGCAATAATTCCTAAGAGACAGTATGATCCAAACAAGGTCGCTTACAATTTCACCAGTTAGGTGAAAATTGCTAAATTTATACATGAGGAGGATGAGTTTGATGATTTATTCGCTTCTGCAGAGTTATTTTCACAAGTAACTCATCTGGAAAGATTCAAACTAGGAACCGCAAAGATGAATGAATTCATGGAATACAGGACAAGGAGGTTACAAACATTGCCTCTAGATTTATTGAATACTACTCTTACTGTTCAACAAGTAGAGCAAAGCGGTGAGCAGACTATTGAAGAGATTTCTAGGGAAGGGGAAACAATTGAAAGGACCTATGAACCCCTTAGCACAAATGTTAATATTGACCCCATCTTGATAAAATAATGGGAACAATTTGATCAGCAGATCGAAAGCTAGAGAGACCCCCAAAACAGTATTGCATCAGCATCGCCTGCAAGTCAACAGCGCATCATTAGTGAGATCGTGATTGAAAAGACACCCAGTACAATCGTAGCTCAGAAAGAAGTTGAAATAATCCCTGAAAATCCTTCAGGTGAAATTACATTAAATATTGAGGAGATACCACTTGTGGATGTCTTTTACAGTCCTAAGCACAGGGTTGTAGTCAAGAAACAGAGGAACAAGCAACTCAAAGTTCAATTAAACCTGGAGAAACAAAAGATTGACCAACACGCCATGCATAAAGAACAACAGTTGTCCCAATAGCTCGAACAACTTCAATTGACACATCAACAAGGAATGAAGGCAAAATAGGAGGAAATCTCACAGCTTCAACTATATACACAACAGTTCAGAGATTATCCTAAAGTTGAAGAATTCAAGAAGGAAGCCCTAGAAGCAAATAAGGCCTTATTGCAACAACTCAATGTCCTTTGCCATAAAATATCACTCTTCAACCCACTATGCATCATAACTGCATCGCCGATCGATCAGGCAATTAATACAAGATTGGAATTTGAAAACACAGATGACAAGGTCTCAAATTTCCTCAAATGGCAAAGCACAGTGCAAGGCAGAGCTGCTAACCTACCAAAAATTCAAGAGTCACATAAAGAAGTATTATTTTCAAAATGGGAAATGTTGTTAATAAAGGTAGAAAGGGCTACTTCCAAGGCCAGAGCTATAATGAACAATGTGACAGAGTTGGTAAATGATAATTTATATGGAGTAAATTTGATTTTTGACTGTTCCCTTGGAAGGCTCCCAAAAGCGAAAATGTTAGAAAATCAATGGAAGCAGGATTTGGCCACCAAAGAAGAACAACTTAGCAAAGTACAAAGCCTTACTTGGGATGCATTTTGGTCCTTTTTGGTTAAGCCGCACAGTCAGCAGATGATCATCAAATGCCTTACCAACGTTGTTGATCACATGGTGCCCGAGATTTCAGAGGCCACGTACACGGGACAACTACAATAAAGGATGAGTCATCCTCTAGAAATTCAAAACATGCTCTCAATTTGTCGGTTGCGGGTATAGGAACAAAAATAGATACAATGAATCCTTTTTAAAGGCAATCACACCACTATTTTTGCAATGCAAATCCCAGATTTTCATATTTACAGTTCCAACAATTCTAAGCGATTTGTGTTGACAGTTTGTTTTAGTTCTATTATATAAAACCTTTAAATGTATCGCAGAAGGGGTCCTCAATTTGTATAAAAAATAGACTTGAGAAGTTGCACTTCTACGCTTCTAAAATTAATTTTTTATAAGCAGAGGATCAAGGTTTTAGATTTTTGTGAAAGAACTTTTTCAAGACCTACATTTTTGTATCTGCTGGAAGTTTCTGGAATAAAGAGATGGAACCGGAATGTTATTTACAGATCAAGGCTCAAATGCATGCGGTATTTCTATCACTGTTCTTTTAGTCTTAATTTAATTGCATTTCATTTAATTTTGTTATTGTTGATATATTCATACGCTTCAAAAAATTCTATATTGAGTCATTTTTGAACGATTTATAATTGTTACAATTAGAGATATGTATCAGCAATAAATATTACGATGTTATGCAATATGTTTTCATAATTACTTTGTTTAATTTCTTAAACAAAGTAATCAGTATTTAAATAAACCTTTCTATAGATAAGTAAATCATCTATATGATCATTTGCCTATTACAAATTATCAAGAATCGCATTGTTATTAGATTACCCAGGTTATGTAGGTATATTTGTATATTTTAAAGTCATAGAATAAACCACTTACCATCTCCGATATACATTAAAACATTCATTCATCAAACCACACACATTATTGGGAAAGTGGTCCCATAACCCCCAGTTGGAGCCACCATCCCAAACAGAAAAGGAGTTGTACTAAGGTCTGGACCGAATGGTTATCCCCCAATGTTGGTGCTACAATTTTAGAGGCATCAACATTTTTGGTGCTAGAAGGAGGGCCTAGCTATGAATGGCAAGTAAATCTAAATCCACAGGCCATTCTAAGAGTAAAACTCCCTCACCATCTCCTCCAACTTCTCCTTTTCATTCGAAATCTCCTATTCCTAAGCGAGAAGTTGAAAAAGATAATACAACACCCACTGCTGAAATCCTAAACACACGAGATAATTCTTCTCCTGAACCCCCTAAAGTACAGTCTTTGATTCATAAACTACAATGGTTTTTGTTATCCCAAGAACAATCTGAGTTATCCCAAGGCAGTGTAGCTTCACAATATATACCATCCCAGCCGCTTACTAGATCAAAAAGTGAAAAACTTGGTATTCCACCAGTCGAGTTTCCTCTACCAAGTCGAAAAAGGGATAGGAAAACACCATCTAAATCTAACAGTGAGACTCTGTCATCATCACCATCTATTCCATCTGTACCATTACAAGATAATTCATCCATTTCCCAAGTTCAAATCATTGTCCAAACAGGTACAGGAACTTCAACATCCTCTACTTAATCACTTTCTACCCCTTCATCACCCTCTTCTACTGTTAGCTCCACGATGGCACATAATCAACCTCAACCAATGCCATGGACCAATCCAGGAGCAGTCAGAATGCATGCACCTTTAAGCTAATTGCCAGCTCATCCTAAAAAATGGTTACCAAAATTTAACCCTGACATTGGTTTGTTGGCAGAAGAACATACAAATAATTTCATGTTATCCATCAACTTGAATGGAGTAACTGAAGAAGATGTTGTTGTTAGACTATTTCCATACACTCTACAAAAAGTAGCAGGATCGTGGTACTTTTCGTTACCACCAAGTTCTATTAATAGCTGGGATTCTTTTTAGGAGCAATTTTTAACTAAGTTTGGAGATGATAGGTCTACAGCGACTTTGATCAATGATCTTTCCAATCTTAAATCTGAATCAAAGGAACCCATCAAAGAATTCAACTCATGCTTCAATAAGCTGTTGAATAAAATTCCTGTGACATCTAAGCCTAGTGAAGAAGTCCGAAATGAATGGTATATCTCTGCCTTGCCTTCAAACATAGCCATTTTTGTTGATAGAGTTGCTAAACCAACATTAGCATAGAATATGAAGGAAACAATCGTTGTTGGAAAACGTATCCTAGCTTTGGAAAAGAAAAACGCTATAGAAGAAAAGAAATCCAAAAAAGTTACCTTTAGAGATGATTCAAAGAAGAAATCAATCAAGGATCCATATGACATGGAATGTTTACAAAAAGTTCTTAAAACTATGTCTAATGAAATGGTTGAAATAAAGAAGCAGGTAGCTGAGACTTCTACCAAAAAGCCTTTTAGGAATTTTAAAAGAAATCAGCTGATTGATCCTAAACCACCTAATGCAATATCTAATTCCGAATCTGATCTAGAAGATGATGAAATGAAGATACAGTTTTATCAGCAGAAGATACAGATGAAGATGAAACAGTTGAATGTCATGGAATGTGGGACTTTATCTTACCAGATTCTAATAATGAAAGTGAATAGGAAGCTGTCCCAGTAAATACCAGAAGCAAAAGTATAGTTGAACCAAATTAGGTAAATTCCGAAAAGGAAAACTGAAGTCTTGTTGCTAAAGAAAAAACTCTGATAAAGAAAACTCCAGTAGCACCTCCCCATAATCAACCATCATCTTCCAATCCTTCCTCATCATCTAAAATGCTAGTAGTTTCAGACTCCATGGATTATAACATTGTAGAGGATATGAAGAAGACTCACGCAAATATTTCTTTGCATGAACTTAGCAAACTCAAACATCAAAAAAAGTCGCTGCTCAAAGAATTAAATGTCGTGCCTTCTTCTCCTCTTCCAACTAGTGTATTGTCCAAGGTTGCTAAAGGATCAGGAAAGCCACCATCTGATAAGGTAGATGCTACTGATGCTGTTTTAATTGGGGACAATTCAAATTCTTATACTCCTTTTCTCTTAACTTATGAGATCTACAATAGAAATTCGCATAATTTCTTGATTGATTCAGGGGCTTCATCAAATATTATGCTAGCCTTAGTTTGCTCCAAATTAAATATTGAGCCCTAGAAGTCTGCAGTTCACATTGTTCAATTTGATCGAACTAAGGTACAAGTTTTAGGAGAGATAAATTCAGTTATTGTCAAATTAGCAGCTGATCCCATGGTTGTCCAAATAATTGATATATTAATCGCTAACATCCCAAAGTTTTATGGTTTGATTCTGAGCAGAGATTGGTCCGAAAAACTTCACGGTTATATTTCGATTGATTGGTCTCACATGTGGCTTCCCTATAATGGGAAGCCAAATCAAATCAGAATAGATCATGGAAAGCATTTGACTCATACAGTAACAGAGTTTGAACAAGAGAATCAACCTGTAGCCTTCAATAATAATATTCTCGAAAACTATTCGGCTGAGTCATTTTTTGGAAATTTTAATGCTCAGCAATCTCCTTTTCCTATTAATAGTGTCATATCACAAATTGAAAATTTCTCTCATACTGATACCTCAAAGTGTGTTAATGTTGTAGATGAACTTGTAAATAAGCCTTTATTTTGGTCTTTATACTTCGATGGATCAAAATCCAATGATGGTGCAGGAGCAGGATGTATTTTAGTTAGTCCAGAGGGAGAAAAAACCATGTTATCATGTAGATTGGAATTTGAGTGTACTAATAACACTGCAAAATATGAGGCATTGATTCAAGGGCTATATAAAGCAATAGGCATGAATATCCAATATATGAAAGTGATTATGAGATTGTTATTAAGCAAGTGAGAAATAGTATCCATTGTCTCTCGAGTCATATCAAACATTATCAATTACTTGTTCAAGGTCTCATAAATCATTTTTTGGCATTTGATATATCTCCTATTCCTAGATCACAGAATGTAGTAGCTGACCTTTTGGCTAATGTAGCTTCTAAGCTCCTTCCATCTGAGGATTATAGTCCAGATAGATTTTCAATTGAGTTAATTTTTCGACCATCTGTCCCAGATAATGTCACCAATTGGCATGTATTTAATCACGATGAGGATATCTTAATTTTCCTGATTTCTGAAGGATCTTATGATGGGCAGATTATCGATGAAAGCGATCATGATCTTCAAATAAAGAAAATACTCAAAGAAAATCCTATTCCAAGATCTGTGGTCAAGCTAGAAGACCTTTATGATATTAAGGATAGATTCAAAAAGGTTACTAATGCAAAACTTCAAAGTTCTACTTTAAAGTTTGAATTAGTAAATCTTGGCACTGAGGCCAAACCCCAGAACGTCAATCTAGGACTTGGACTTTCATCAGAGGAAAGATTTTCTTTCATCAAGTTATTAAAGAAATACAAAAATGTTTTCACTTGGAATTACGAAGATCTGAAAACTTATGATACCTCTATCATTCAACACACAATTCCAATGATTTCTGATGAGAAACCTGTACAACAGAAGCTAAGGAAAATTCACCCAAATCTTGAAATTCAAATCAAAGTAGAGTTGAATAAACTCCTTAAGGCTAAAATAATCTTTCCTGTCAGACATTCTAAATGGGTTTCGAACTTAGTACCTGTAAGGAAAAAGAACGGTGACATTAGAATTTGCATAGATTTTAGAAATCTCAACAAAGCATGTCTGAAAGATAATTTCCCATTCCCAACTATGGAACAAATACTTCAATCAATTGCTGGCTCAGAGTTAATGTCTTTTCTTGATGATTTTTCAGGATAAAATCAGATATTGGTATATCCGGATGATAGATTAAAGACTACATTCAGAACTAAATGGGGAACATATGCTTATCAGAAAATGCCTTTTGGTTTGATAAATGTTGGAGCCACTTTCCAACGAGCCATGGATATAGCCTTCAAAGGTTTGATCAATAGAACAGTCGTTGTTTACTTAGATGACATAACTGTCTATTCTAAGAAAAGGACTAATCATTTGCATGATTTAAAACAGATCTTTGAACGTTGTAAAAAATATGGGATTTCTTTAAATCCCAAGAAATCATTCTTTGCTCTTAATGAAGGTAAGCTCTTAGGGTTTATTGTATCCAAAGATGGCATATACATTGATCCAGAAAGGATAAAAGAGATCTCTGATATTCCTTTGCCACATAACAAGAAATCTATGCAATCATTTTTGGGGCAGATAAATTTTGTGAAAATATTTGTTCTTGATTTTTCTTAGATAGTTTTACCCTTGCAATCTATGATTAAGAAAAATTCAGTTTTCAAATGGGGACATAACGAGAAAGAAGCTTTTGATTCAATCAAATAAGAAATCATCAATGCTCCTGCATTGAATACTCCGAATTTTTCTAGTCATTTTATTCTGTATACTCTAGCCACTGAAACATCTTACACTGTTGTTTTAACACAAATAAATGACCAGCAAGTAGAAGCACCCATATCTTTCTTTAGTTCTAATTTGTAAGGTGCTGAGCTCAATTATTCAGAAGTTGAAAAACAAGCTTTTGCTATATTTAAATCTATCAAACACTTTAGACCCTTTCTCCTAAAAGCACACACTAAAGTAATAGTCCCATTCTCTGCAGTGAGACAGTTGCTAGTTCAAAGGGAAGTAGGAGAGAAGAGAGGCAATTGGGTAACCACTTTACAAGAATATGATATTGATATTAAACTAGAAAAAATTGTTAGAGGGCAAGGTTTTTGCAGGTTATTGGCTGGAGCTTCCAATATTCCAGACCATGAAGATTCAGATAATACTGCACAAGTAAATGAGATAAGTATCACTAATTCAAAATCTCAATATCCTGATCTAATCTTTTACTTGAAAAATGGATATGCTCCCCCTGAACTCAGTTAAAAAAATAAATGTGCCTTAATATTAAAAGCCAAACACTTTGAAATCATTGATAATGTGTTATTCAGAAGAAATTATGATTCAATTCTATTAAGATGCCTTGAAAAAACTGAGGCACAGACTGTTTTGCAGGAATTACATGATGGCCCAGCAAGTGGACACTTTGGAGGAGACACTACAACTCACAAAATACTACATGTTGGATATTATTGGCCAACTTTGTTTAAAGATGCCCATGACTACATAAGGAAATGCAATATATGCCAAACTTCTAGCGAAAGACAAAGGAGTCCAGCCTTTCCTCTACAACCAGTAAACATTGAGCAACCATTTGAACAATGGGGACTTGATATTATAGGAGAAATTGTCCCACATTCTTCCAAGCAACACAGATACATCCTTACAGCCATGGACTACTTCACCAAGTTGGTAGAAGCAATTCCTCTAAAGGTAGCCAATTCTGATGCAATTATTGAATTTATTAATCAGTTCATCATTACAAGGTTCGGTTTTCCTAACGCGCTTAGTTTTGAAAATGCATCTTATTTTTCTGGAAATAGTATAGTTGAATTTGCTCTTAAGAGAGGTTTTAAGTTAAAACACTTTGCAAATTACTATCCTCAAGGAAATGGCTTAGCAGAGTCAACTAACAAGAATCTCATGAAGATTATCAACATAATTGTTGATCAATCGCATAACTCAGAAGGCCTCAATAGGTACTTCTCCTTTTAACTTAGTGTATGGGAAAGAAGCTATAATACCTCCAAATTTAGCACTCCCATCTCTAGCCCTAGTGCAATTTATTGAAGAAATCCCTTCTTCCTCTATTCAATTGAGGTTTGATCAAATCCTTAAATTGGATGAGGAAAGAGAAAAGGCCAGAATTACTCATTCTAAACATCAACAAATCATTAAATCTTCTTTTGATGCAAGTTCTGTTGGCTCAAAATCATTACAAACTGGTGATCTCATTTTGAAATGGGATAAAGCACATGAAGACAAAGGTAAGCATACCAAATTTCAAAAGATGTGGCTTGGACCATTTCAAATCGTTGAAAAGATAGGCTCATCAACGTTTCTACTACAAGATTTATCAGGAAAGAGAGATTCTCTTCCTGTGAATGGGATTATCTTAAAGAAATTCTTCTACTAAGTAGGTAACCCCTTCTTACCTATACATATTCTTTATGCAATCTAGTTTCTTTTAGGAATAATGTTGTAAATACTCTCCCATTGACTTTTCACTATTGAAAAGTTCTTTGAAAGAATATTGTGAATACTTGCTTTCAAAAATAGAACCTTTTAAGGAAATGATTACAGTTTTGGAAATTAGATATAACATGAAACTCTGAGAACCTCTTTAATTTTGTGAAATCTTCCAAACCTTGAAAATACAATAAATCATTTTGAAGTTTTATAAAGTTAAGAAAGGTTATTTATAAAAAGGTAAAGACTTTCTCCAGCTAAGCATCCACAACTCTAAAATTTTCATCCACAAACTCTTAAGGAGTAAGTCATTAACCCCATCCACTACGTTTATTATTTTTTATAGTGTAATTCTAAAATATATTTGATTTAAAAGATAAGAGGTCTCATGATGATCATGCTTACCATGATCATAGGTAACTAATTAAACTGACATTACTAATACTGCATATCAAAACAAGGTAATGACTTATAGTCATAAGACAAGGGGTCTCATTACCAGCCAGCTTGTTCAGTTCAATTACAACTAGTGAATGGCATTGTCAACATTTAGCTTACCAGGACAATGGCTTTTATTCCAAAAAAAATAAAAATAAAAATACATGTAAACATATCTTTTGGATTTATCTTCAAAAAGTGATACTCTTAGATGGATGGGACAATGAATGACTAATGGTTAAAAGGTAACCCTGTCGAGGCTATAGATGTTTGCTAGCAGCAGAGGCACTACCTGTGGCAAAATAGTAAACTTAAAAAGCTAAGTTGGGGGAGCCCCCTACTTTATCTTTAACAACCAATCAAAGCTGGAAAAAACCAAAAATGTTTTTATTTTTTTCATAAGGGTTTGAACAAGAAATTGTAGAATTCATATATTTTTATTTCAGAGTAAAGTGTTATCTAACCAATTCTTAGATAATTGTCTTTTCCTCAATTGATTCTACATAAGAAAGTTTTAGAAATTTCATTATTTTTCAGAGATAGTTAGTTCTCCCAGTGAATCGCCAATTGTTGTGCTATACAACAACACCCCCCCCCTCCCCACCATCATTTCAATTTTTAAACTCTTAGTCTTAAAATACTAAATAAGAAATGGGTCCCCTTTTGAATATTAATAAAAGCAATAAAATTTTAAATAAAATAAATTTTCCATAGAAGTCATATCGAAATTGCTTTTAGAATATTTAGAACCGCTTATCGCAAATCACATTTCTTTAAGAACTCATGAAGATCCATTTGAAGAGCTTGCGATGCAATCATAGTCATAATAAAACCCTCATTGCAAAGTTTTATCAAAGTAAACCTTTTATACGCATGATGTAATAAAACTATCGCATCTCGCACAATGTTAATCCGACGGATGACTTAAAGCGGCATTGAAACTTTGCAATGCAATAAGGCTATCGCAAAATCGCATATCACTGATTCATAAAGAAACATCCAATATATCACATTGAAGAATCCTGATGCGATTTAATTATCGCATGGCGTGCTCTCGATAAAAATAAAGTGATAAATATTATAAATACATGCAGTAAAGGAATAAATTGATAAACAAAGAAATAACATGATTTGCCAATATTAAAGCTCGTTGTCTCCCTACACCAGCTCAGCGCTCATCGCAATCACAACTATGCAAATAAATATTATAAGTATGGAACTTGTAACTCCCAATTTGCGATACGCGATTATTAAACAAATATTAAAATAACGTAATCGCTGATTGCAAATCGCAGAGTCACAACACATATTCTACAAAAGGCCGTTTTAAGACTTGCGATGCGACATATGGTTTCAGCATTAAAGTTTCACATTGGAGGTTACAGAGAAACATTAGGGAGTAGTTATGGGTGCGTCCTTCGAAGATTTCATCTGAGATAGCTAAGTACAACATAACATCTCATGCAACTAATGCGCTTAACTACGTTAGTCTGTAATTTGTATTATCTTTGTTCAAGTTTTTCGATTGTTACGCTCCTCTTTCTCATTTTACAGAACTGACTGAGTATTGCACATCAAGCAAGATGTCTAAGAAATCTCAGAAAGCAAAGGCCCCTATTGTAGTGGAAGAATCACCAGCAAAATTGGTGGTAATTGCAGATACTACCTGTCTAGGACTCAGTAAAATATCATGGGAAGGCATCTATACTTTACTTGAAGTAGAAAATCCAATGGAGATAGAAGAAGAAGCAACAGAAGATGGAACCGATAAAACAGAGAGCACGCTCAATGACTTGGCCAACTCCTTCCTCCATAAAATAGTAGCCCAAGCCAAAGTTTTACCATATAATGATCTAGTGAGATGGGTGATTGAAAGTATTAATATAACAGATAGAGCCTTCTTCACAGCCGATGGGAAGATGTTTAGGACATTCAACCCTGAAGATGTTAAGAAAATGTACCATTTGTCAGATCCCCAGCGGCACTACAACAAGGTATTTTTGGAAGCTTTCGCTAAGGAGAATGACCTAGAGTCAGACCCCATCAAACAGTGGAGACATTTTCCAAACAAGCATAAGCACGAATCCTCTGGTATGTACTCTGTGGACTCTTTGGCATCTCCGTATTGTTATGGTGCTGCAATGGTATGTAGGCTCTTTGGAAGCCCAAATTATGCTAGGTTTTCTATAGAAATGGTCCCATTAATAGAAGTGGCAGTTAACTCTTTTATTATGGATTGGGAAACTATTCTATCCAATAAAATGGCCAACCAAATATTAGATTATAGAATAAATATATTTTTCACCACCAGAGTCGTGCCCCCATTTTATATGAGCGCCTACATAATGGACATTATTTGTTTCAATTCTGACTTTCCTATTCTGGGATGGAAATGGACTGTTCAAGACCCAACCCCTATCGATATTTATCACAAGTATCTATGGAAGTCGGACTACAAAAATCACATCTACAGAACTTGCCATGGTTTTTTTTTACCTATTCATTAAGCCTTTTTTAACAAGCCTGCTCCTCGGGTCTCTGACGAAGCCAATATTGACTTAACTTCAATCCGCAGTTGGTTCGGAGAGGAGAATTTCACCTATATTAGAATTTTTGGGATTATAATAGACCCTCATTCCCTTCCGCTCTATATCCCAGACAAGCTATTAACTAGGGAAATAGCATACCAGATGGTGGAGAAGGGAATGACTAAAAACCTCAGAGACTCTAAAAAACAAGTGTGGCCTCCATTTCCCCTCTGTTGTGGCACTTACACATTGCATGACTTTAAGCATGTTGATAAAGAAGTAGAGAAAACTAAGGACCTGAATCTAGCAGTAATTCCTAAGAGACAGTAAGGTTGCTTACAATTTCACCAGTCAGGTGAAAATTGCTAAATTTTTACATGAGGAGGATGAGTTTGATGATTTATTCGCTTCTGTAGAGTTATTTTCACAAGTAACTCATCTGGCAAGATTCAAACTAGGAACCACAAAGATGAGTGAATTCATGGAATATAGGACAAGGAGGTTACAGACATTGCCTCTAGATTTATTGAATACTACTCTCACTATTTAACAAGTAAAGCAAAGCGGTGAGTAGACTATTGAAGAGATTTCCGGGGAAGGGGAAACAGTTGAAAGGACCAGTGAACCCCTTAGCACAGATGTTAATATTGACCCCATCTTGATAAAAGAATGGGAACAATTTGATCAGCAAATCAAAAGCCAGAGTGACCCCCAAAATAGTATTGCATCAACATCACCTACAAGTCAACAACCCATCATTGATGAGAGCGTGATTGAAAAGACACCCAGTACAGTCATAGCTCAAAAAAAATTTGAAATAATCCCTGAAAATCCTTCAGGTCAAATTACATTAAATATTGAGGAGATACCACCTGTGGATGTCTTTTACAATCCTAAGCACAGGGTTGTAGTCAGGAAATAGAGGAACGAGAAACTCAAAGTTCAATTAAACATGGAGAAACAAAAGATTGACCAGCACGCCATGCAGAAACAACAACAGTTGTCCCAGTAACTCGAACAACTTCAATTGACACATCAACAAGGAATGAAGGAAAAAGAGGAGGAAATCTCATAGCTTCAACTATATACACAATAGTTCAGAGATTATCCTAAAGTCGAGGAATTCAAGAAGGAAGCCCTAGAAGAAAATAAGGCCTTATTGCAATAGCTCAACCTCCTTTTCCATAAAATATCGCTCATCGACCCACTATGCATCATAAATGCATCGCTGATCGATCAGGTAGTTAATACCAGATTGGAATTTGAGGACGCAGATGACAAGGTCTCAAATTTCCTGAAATGGAAAAGCATAGGGGAAGGCAGAGTTGCTAACCTACCAAAAATTCAAGAGTCACATAAAGAAGTATTGTTTTCGGAATGGGAAACGCAGTTAATAAAGGCAGAAAGGGCTACTTTCAGGGCCAAAGCTATAATGAACAATGTGACAAAGCTGGTAAATGATAATTTATATGGATTAAATTTGATTTCTGACTGTTCCCCTGGAAGGCTCCCAAAAGCAAAAATGTTATAAAATCAATGGAAGCAGGATTTGGCCACCAAAGAAGAACATTTTAGCAGAGTACAAAGCCTTACTTGGGAGGCATTTTGGTCCTTTTTGGTTAAGCCGCATAGTCAACAGATGACCATCAAATCCCTTACCGACGTTGTTGATCGCATGGTGCCCATGATTTCAGATGCCACGTACACAGGACAACTACACTCAAGGATGAGTCATCCTCCCGAAATTCAAAACATGCTCTCAATTTGTCAGTTGCAGGTACAGGAACAGAAATAGATACAATGAATCCTTTTTAAAGGCGACCGCACTACTATTTTTGCAATTCAAATCCCAGATTTGCATATTTACAGTTCCAACAATTCTAAGCGATTTATGTTGACAGTTTGTTTTAGTTCTATTTTATGAACCCTTTCAATGTATCATTGTTTCATGGAAAACTAGTTTCGATTCGAACTACTAGTCCCACTACGATGGGTAGCTATCTTAGAAACAAACAATGAAAGCTTTTCAAGAGTTCCTTTAAGTATGATAGATTAGAGGGAAGAAAAGAGGGCCAACCTGGATCTTCCACTTTGATCCTAGCTTGATTTCTCCTTTCCTTGATAGAATTTGCTACTATTCTCCTACTTGTCCCGCTTCAAAGAGTACCTATTGAGTCAAAGTAACAGCAAACCATCAAAGCATATCCATCTAAAGCATCATAAACAATGTGGAATTAGAAACACATTGACCATACAATTGCACTCATAAATAATAAGATTCACAAATACACGATTATATGGAGGAAAACTCAAAGAACTTTATTAATAGTAGTGAAAGAGAGGATTACAACCCAGCTGTCTGATCTAGCATCATCCTCCCAGTGTAGAATCCCTCTTCACCTCATGAACAAGCAAATCACCCAACAATGCAATGTCTCTTCTCACCAACAAACCAACAACACTTCCTTACAAAATACAAAATTCCAGCCCCCAGATCTCTCAGATGAGGGATCCATTTATAGATGTCTTGCAAGGGTGTGAGTCAGCTCTGGGTTTTTGATTAGTGTCATTCCACTGATAGTTCTTGGTTCCACTTGGAGATTTCATTGATCTCTTACTCATCCCTGGGCGAATTCAGAGAGGCAAGTGTCACAGGAGAAGTTTCTGGAAGATTCCATGATCATCCACTTAGCAAACTGTCTCTGCCATTTGTCTATTCTCACTCATCGCACCCCACAGAAGGCCATTTTAGTATGCATCACACCTGGCTAGTTTGGCAGCCAGTATGCATCGCACCTTGCCCATGGAGCAGTGTGTATGGTCCAGTTTTGGCTAGTTCTGAGTAGTTTTTTTAGGTGGAACTTCTGGGAAATGATGTAATCAGCTGACCATGATCCTTTAGGGTATGAAACAACACTTTAAGGGGCTTAAAGACCCCTTAGTTTATGGACATATGAGTTTGGGGTTACAGTGCCCAAATATGTCTATAACAATCGCAGAAAGGGTCCTCAATTTGTACAAAAACTAGACTTGAGAAGTTGCACTTCTACGCTTCTAAATTTAATTTTTTATAAGTAGTGGATCAAGGTTTTAGATTTTTGTGAAAGAAATTTTTCAAGACCTACATTTTTGTATCCCCTGGAAGTTTCTGGAATAAAGAGGTGGAACTGGAATGTTATTTACAGATCAAGAATCAAATGCATGTGATATTTCTATCACTGTTCTTTTAGTCTTGATTTAATTGGCATTTCAATTAATTTTGCTATTGTTGATATATTCATACGCTTCAAATAATTCTATATTGAGTCGTTTTTGAACGATTTAGAATTGTTACAATTAGAGATATGTATGAGCAATAAATATTACGATGTTATGCGATATGTTTTCATAATTACATTGTTTAATTTCTTAAACAAGGTAATCAGTATTAAATAAACCTTTCTATAGATAAGTAAATCATCTATATGATCATTTTTCCATTAGGAATTATCAAGAATCACATTGTTATTAGATTACCCGGGTTATGTAGGTATATTTGTATATTTTAAAGTCATAGAATAAACCACTTACCATCTCCGATATACATTAAAACGTTCATTCATCAAACCACACACATTATTGGGAAAGTGGTCCCATAACCCCCAGTTGGAGCCACCATCCCAAATGGAAAAGGAGTTGTACTAAGTTCCGGACCAGGTGGTTATCCCCCAATGTTTATGCTACGATTTTAGAGGCATCAACACATACCTATCTGACCAGCCTGTCATTTCAGCCATATGCTCTACAACAGCCTCAGTGGAATGCACCGCCCTAGGGGTGGATGCCCCCATACAACAATGCTCCATCTTTATTACCTTCACCACCAACTCGACCACAAATTTTACACCGTGCTCCACCTAAACAACTTCAGATGCTTGCCCAGCCAAATCCAAACCTGAACAACAGACAGGCACAATAAGTGTACAATGGAGAGACATCCTATCATGCTTATGTTGTGGAGATTCAGGAAATCAACCTGAGATATGGGAGAGTACTCCTGGACAACCAACCTCCACCTCCACCTAGGGAGAGTGAGGAGGAAAGAGAGGAAAGCATGCCTAGAGTAAATCCACCACCCTTTCCTGAGAGGTTAACTCATCTAGTCTAGCTCATCCCAGAAGAGGATGAACTTCTGGGTGAATTGAAAAACATGTGTCAAAATTCCACTTCTCCAAGCCATCAAGGATGTACCTATTTACAACAAGTTGATTAAAGAGAAGTGCTTCAAACATCTAGGGAGGCGAAAAAGAGACACCCCTACCATTAATGTCATTGGACAGCTGTCTGACTTAATGTTGGGGCATGTAATTTGCCCAAAGTATTTGGACCCTGGAATCCTTATAGTAGATGTGCACATCAATGGCACCATTGTCCCACACACTTTGATTGATCTTGGGGCTCCCATTAATGTAATGACTAAGGACACCATGCTCAAGCTCAATCTCCAAGGTTCATTGAGAAAGACCACAACGGTCTTGCAACTTGCATACCCTTCCACAGTAACCCTTGAGGGGATCATTGAGGATGTGATGGTCTCTGTTGACTCTTGGGAGTACCCTGTAGACATCCTAGTTTTGCAGCCTAAGGCCAAGCTTATTGGTTATCCTCTCATCCTTGGGAGGCCCTGGTTAGCCACTGTTGATGCCTACATCCACTGCAGGGCTAGAAATATGACTATAAAAAATGGGCATATGTCCAAGAAGCTAGTCTTGTACCCTCCTGCTCAACCATCTCTAGAACATGACTTACCTTTATGGATAGAAGAGGAGGAAGAAGATGAAGTCTACTCAACCCAACTCTATACCTTAGAAACAGCCATGGGGGGAGGACAACCGGATGAAGATGATTTAATTGAACACATACTCCAAAGTCCAACTCCCAGCACCTTTTCGTTAGAGGAAGTAGTAAAGGAAACCAAGATAAACCATCATATTGATCTATGCTTAGCTGATTCAAACCCTACCCGTGTGAAAAGCATAGAATTCAACCCTGAAAGAACTTTGAAAATCAACCCATCTCTTTCTGTACACCAAGAAGAAAAGTTGTGCAACATGCTAAAGGAACATCTGGATGTGTTTGCTTAGAGTTACAAGGAAATGAATGGATTGCACCCCTCGGTGTGTACTCACCACATTTATATCAAAGAAGGTTGAAAACCAGTCCGACAACCCCAAAGGAGAATGAATCCAGCTCTCAAAGATATAGTCAAAGAAGAACTGCAAAAGCTGCTAGATGCAAGATTCATTTACCCTATCTCAGATAGTGAGTGGGTTTATTCTTGGGTGTTGGTCGCAAAGAAAAATAGGAAGTGCAGGATCTGTGTCTATTACAGAGAGTTAAACAAAGCAACCAAGAAGGACCATTTCCCTCTACCTTTCATTGACCAAGTGTTAGATGGCCTGGCAGGGAAGAAGTTTTTATCTTTCCTAGATGGGTTCAACGGGTACAATCAAATCCAGATCAGCCCAGAAGACCAGGATAAAACCACCTTCACTTGTCCTTGGGGTAATTTATCCTATAGGGTCCTTCATTTTGGCCTATGCAATGCCCCCGCCACTTTCCAGAGAGCAGTCATGAGTATCTTTGCCGAGCTAGTCCATGATGCAGTAGAAATTTACAGGGATGATTTTACACCTTATGGGTGTGATTTCTAGGAGGCTTTGTCCAACTTAGGTAAGGTGTTGAACAAATGCATTGAAATTAAACTGTCCCTTAGTCCCGAAAAATGTGAGTTCTTTATGGCTGCAGGGACTGTTCTAGGTCATTTAATATCCCAGAAAGAACTACAGGTGGACCCAAATAATATATCCATCATCCAAAAGGTCCCACATCCGCAAAAATAGAGAGATGTCAGAAGTTTTCTAGGTTTAGCTAGATACTATCAGATATTCATAAAAGACTTCAGCAAGTTAGCTTCTCCTTTATTTGGGTTATTGGTCAAAGACTCTGAATTTTTATGGTCAAAAAACTGTCAAGAGGCCATGGACACGCTTAAGGACAAGTTTACCATTACACCTATTCTCCGAGGCCCAAATTGGGCCCTTCCTTTCCATATACATGTTGATGCCTCTGACAAAGCCATGGGAGCAGCTCTACGCCACATAGATGATAAGTTACCTTATGCCATTTACTTCATCAATAAGAATCTGTCAAAGGCCGAATTGAACTACACATTGGCTGAAAAGGAGCTCCTAGCTATTGTGCATTCATTGAACAAATTTTGGCATCACATTATAGGTTACCAAACATTTGTACATACTGACCATGATACAATTAAATACTTGATGAATAAACCTAATGTGAATGCCCGGATTATTAGATGGTTACTTTTATTACAACAGTTTGATCTAACTATTATTGATAAGCCTGGCAAGGAGAATGTTGTTGCATATTTTTTATCCAGATTAACTTTGCTTGCAAAGGAGGAAGGAATGGTTGATGATCAATTACTGGATGAACACTTATTCACCATTTCAGTTCTCTCTAATGGTTTTGTGACATAGCAAACTACTTGGTGTCTGCATAGTTCCCACCGAATTTGTCCTCCAAAGAGAAAAGCAAGATTGTGAGGAAGAGCACCCCATTCACTTGGATTGGGGGCAACCTCTTCAAACTAGGCCCAGATCAAATTTTGAGAAGATGTGTCAGGGAGGAGGAAGTCTTTGACATCCTTCTCACCTATCATGATGGGCCTTGTGGAGGTCACTTTGCAACCACGAGGACAACATTCAAGGTGCTACAAGCTCATTATTATTGGCTCACTCTTCACCAGGATGTGAGGAGGTATACTAGTCAGTGTGATCTGTGCCAAAGGATGGGAAAACCTACTCCAAGGGATGAAATGCCTCTACAACCTCAAGTGACTTTCGAGCCATTTGACAAGTGGGGCATGGATTTCATTGGGCCCATTGACCCACCATCCAGGAAAAAGCATTACATTATTGTGTGCACTGACTATTTAACCAAGTGGGCTAAAACTAAGGCTATCAAGGCAGCAACAAAGGAGCAAGTGGTTGAGTCCTTAAGGGAAATGTATTTTTTAAGTTTGGGTACCCTAGAGAACTGGTCACTGATCAAGGCAGTTAGTTTACAGTTGGAAATAATATTGAGAGGGGGGCTGAATCAGTATTATCAGATCAATAATTTAGTTTTCCAAATAGATTTGTATATGCTACTTCAGCTAAGTGAACTAGTGTGTATACGCAATTGTACTTAAAGCAACCAGTGTATATGCAGAGAACTTTTGATTTACCCAATTTTTCATGCATTGAACTTTAACCAGTATATCAGAAATTTATTAGATAGTGCAGTAAAAGAATAATAAGCATCACACATAAGCAACACACATGAACACCAAGATATAAGGTGGAAACCCAATGAGGGTGAAAACCACCTGCTACTGTCATCTCTATCTTCTTTTAATAATAAGAAAATCTATTTACAATTTTGTATTGGTGCAGACTTATACCAGTACACAGGCTTCTACCTGCAGAAGGTTACAACCTTCTCTCATTCTCCAGCTTCTACTGGAAGGGAGCTACAACCCCCTAACTCTTGTACTAGCCGATATGTTTACTAGTACGTAGGCTGCGACCTACAGAAGGCTACGACCTTCTTTCTTCCTCCAAGGACCACATTTCATAAATTTTCAGACTGGATCCATCAACAACATCATAATTGTAATTCAATCATCAAATACATCTGCATCAACCAATCACTTTCTGAACCAACCACAACCAAATCAATCAATCACTTTGACAACCCATCAATCTGATCATTCAGAATACTATCACTAGAATACAGTAACTAGAACCCAAACCAGAACCCAAAACTCTACAACAGCAAACAAAAACAACTAAAACATACTTTATAAGGTATATGCTACTTCCATGTGTCGAACTTGTGTGTATACATGCTTTTCTCAAGACCAACCAATGTATACATCTACAAATATTAATTCATAATTCTGTAGCTATTCCAGACTTCAGTTATACCCAGATCATAATATTTACAGAACAACATATGCATCAGTATTCAGATCTAGAATAAACATGATCAAACCATATAAAGGTAATTCATTTCAAGCCTTAAGATCCCAATCCATTAGATCTTATTCTCCATCAACCTCTAAGGTTCATCCGTGGTTTAGATCAAGCATAGTACCATAAGCCAATAACCTGCATACTAGATCTCACACTTCATCAAATATTCGATACTTGCACACCTGTCCTAATGATCTTCTCCTCCTTTTATAGTTTTAGGCCTTTCTCAATACCATGGTCCAAAACCACTTAGGAACAATACCTTGGACCAAATACCTAGGGTCAATACCTTGGACCAATACCATGGATCAAAATACCATGGACCAAATACCTTGGACCAAAAACTTAGTTTTACAAGATATACGTGCTTTTCCTTCTGTGAAAGTGCGTGTGTACGTATACGCAACTTGTGTTCTATGAACCTATGTGTATACACACCCTGGTCAAGGTGAACCTGCGTATACCTATCTTTCTTCATTCTTTGTATTTTGATCTGTAATTCTTTGCTATTAACTTGTTGTATTGTGATCTTTCATCTCAGTGAGTTTCCATCAAGGAAAACACCTGTATCATAATGCCAACATTTACATCTCACATGATTGAATATTTTTTAAGAGAGCACAAGATCAAGCATAGAATATCCACTCCTTATCACCCACAAGCTAATGGGCAATTGGAGGTGACCAACAGAGCGCTGGAGGGAATTCTGACCAAAGTGATTAGAAACAGTAGAAATGACTTGGCAGATAGATTAGTTGATGCCACTTGGGCCTACAATACCACAACTGGATTCACTCCTAACGAGTTGGTCTATGGGAAGAAGGCCCTGCTGTCAATTGAATTTGAGTAAAACACTTTAAGAATGGTAGCACAACTAGATCTAGATCTCACCAAGGCACAACAAGAGAGATTGCTCCAGCTAAATGGGTTAAATGAGTTTAGAATTCATGCCCTCCTACACACAGAGGTGACTCAAGTTCAAAGGAATATCTAGCATGAAAAGAGCATAAAGGACAAACAATTTCAGGAAGGTGATTAGGCTTTATTGTATGATTCCAAATACAAGAATTTTAAATGCAAGTTAAGGAATAGATGGTGAGGGCCTTACGTCATAGAGAAATGTCATGATAATGGTTCGGTGCTGATAAGAACCATTGATGCAGAAGCTATTCATTTACTTGTCAATGGGCACAGATTGAAGGTCTACAAGAAGCCCTTGTCAAAGCAAGAATTCATTGATGGCATCAGCAAGGCAGTGATGGTAGTGGAACAAGTCTCAACTTCCACCCCATCAAGTCACTGAAAAAAGAAAAAATAGAAAAAAAGAGAAAAAAAAAAGAAAAAAATAAAAAAAGAGAAAAAAATAAAGAGACTCGAGTGAAAACCTCCATGAGGCACCTGAGTCCCACTATTGGATTGAAAACCTCTTGAGGTGGCCCAATGGTATTAAAAAAAAAGAGATAAAAATATCTCTGGGTGAAAACCTCTTTTGAGGCACCCAGGGCAAGTAGCTAGTATGAAAACCTTTTGGAGGTAGACTAGTTGTTTTCAAAAAAAAAAAAAGATAAATAAAGGAAGAAAATAAAACTTTGAAAATGTTGTTTGCAGGTCAGCAGGAGGAGGATCAAAAGGACCTATACAGTTCATTTTTTTATTCCTCCATTCCATATCCTTTATCATCCCATCATTCCCCCATTTATGGACTCATCTAGCTCAGTTTGCAAGGGTTTTGTGTTTTCTATAGGACTCCTTGTAAACCTATAGGATTCCCTGAAATCCTACATGATGATCCTGTAGGAATTACAGTGGCTTGGGAATCCCAAGGAAAGTGACCCTAGAGCAAGGGGATGATCTTCTGGCATCAAAAAAACAAAAATTACTTCACCACCTCATCACCATGTGTCTCTCCACCATGATTACCCCTGCATTCATCTGATAAGTCATTTTTTTTTTTTTACAGTTTTTAGAGAAAAAAATAAAATTAAAAGAGGATAAAGACAGAGAACAAGGGGACAACTCCTAAAGGATACACCTCTCATTCACCAATCCCTAGACCCCTTCTCTACCCATGACAACCATCCTCATGCTCCAGAAGTGAAGGAATGAATAAAAGTTTGGGGGAGAGGCAGCTACAGGACATCCTGTAGGAAATCTTGTAGTAGCCTATCCCACAAAATAAAAATGTCATAGGTTGCAGTCAGCTTCAATATGGAGATCCAAATGTAAAATAATCTCCTCTAGAGCTTAGCAGCAACAACAGGATCATCAACATCACCATCTAGTACCTGCACATTAAAGAAAAAACATCAAAGGAGGATATTAAAAAAGAAGAGAAAAACACATGCAACAAATACACAGCAAGGACTTCACTCTCCAACAAGTAGCATCAAGGCATCTTACCACATGTATGTTATCTCACTTAAGCTCTCTCATTAGCATAATATGATCAAACATGTAGATTTGTGAAAGAGTTGGTTTTATAAGCAAAGGTGGCCAGTTAAATTGGCCACCTTCAGTTAGTCAATGAGGAGAACACAATTAGTTCATTACACACATGGCAGCAGCCAAATTAGGAGAAAGAAGAGATGAGGTTGAAAGTGGTTAAGTTATGGATGCCTTAAGTGGGAGTTGATTACGAGGTAAGGAGAATGATGATGTGGTAGTGGGACCAACGGTCCAAAAATGGGAACTCGTACCTCGGTTGCCAACACACCATCCCACTCAAATCACCCATATAATGAAATAAAACATTGATTCCCATGCATAAGAGGCATTCACAATCTTGAGGCTACATCAAAGAAAGCTTGCTGTTGGCCCCTATAGTAGTCTATAGGAAAGAAAATGAGCAATTTTTTTTGCGTAGGAGCACCTACAGGTTCCTACAGGAAAACCTATAGGATCCTACAAGAGATCCTATAGGATAGTAAAACAGTCATCTATAGGATTGGCAAAGAGCATTTTAGAAGGGAAAAACCAAAGGTTGGCTTCATCAGGCAGTGACAAGGAGGTAAGAGCTATACCTTCCCACATTTTCCAAGTAAAAAAATATAAAAAAAAGCCTTCTATTTTGTTAAAGTGATTGCAGTCTAGGGGAATTGTACACAAAATTTTCATTTAAAATCTCTCACCCATTAGAATTTGGGGTTAGACCTCTACAACCCTCCATAACCATTAGAGAAAAATGACAGGGGGATTTAACAAGAGGGAACCCACCAACATAGTGAGAATTCATCAGCACCCTCCTATAGTAGAGATATTCACAAGGCACAATTGGGTGGGTTTCTTTGAAAAATGAGGGGATATGAAGATGAGGTAGCCAAAGACTTTTCTCTCTCATTCATACCACTAAATAGGACCCATGCCACTGTTATGGTGGAAGGCCTCTCTATAGAACTCATCCCTAAATTCATGGGCAAAATCACCACACTTCCTTTAGGTTTTCCTTGGAGAAAGGAAGATAAGGGTGATAACCAAATTGCAAAGAAGAAATTCTTTTTGGAAGGAGACGAGGCAATGGAAGACAAAAATGGGGTCAGAAGAGCAAGCTTGCCATATCCTTGGAATGAAATTAGCTACCACCTCATTAAGTATATATCATGTGAAGGTAGGTACAGTGTGGTATATGGATACCATTTTAGGCTTCTCCAAGAGCTGAGGTTTGGAGCAGATACACATCCTCAAAACAGACTAAGCATAAACCACTTTCTTCTTCAATCAGTGATAAATATGAGCATTAAGGTGCAAGGAGGAAACCATCAACAACTAGCCCATCATGGGTTAATTAAACTTATCCTAGAAGATGCCCTCCAAAACCTAAGACTCCCTATTACATGGAAAACTTTCAGAGACATGCAGATAGAGGAAGACATAAAAGCCCTTGAATATGACAAAAGCCCCACTGCCAGTGAAAGGGATGAAGAAGAAACAGAGAGGGATGAAGAAGAAACAGAGAGGGATGAAGAGGAAACAGAGGAGGAAGAAGAGGAAGAAAAGGAGAAGGAAAGTGATGAAGAGACATAAGAAGATGCAAAGGAAGAAACTAATGAACAGAGTGAGGAACTGGAGGGAGAAAAAGAAGAGAAAGACAAGGATGAGAAGGAAAATGGAAAAGAGAAAACAAAAGACAAGGAAGAATAGAGGTCTACAATGCAAGGCAAAGAAGAGGAGGAATCACCAAGGGTATCTCCAAAACCCACTGAGAAAGAGGCAACAACTACCCTCACTGCCCTAAGTACCCCTATCAAGAAAAAATGGAAGAGACAAAGACAAACCCCATTGTACTTTAGGACAAGCAAAAGTACAAGGATCAAGCAAGGGAAACCTCAAACATCCACCAAAGTTCCTATTGTCATTGAAGACTCTCAGAAACAACAAGAAAAGATAGCTCCTCTTGTCAAAAATCAAGGAGAAGGATCATTAGGACAAGCCTCTCCCAAATCTCCCATTTCTTATGTTAGGGGGCGTGTCAGCAGATCTGTCTCATCCAAAGGAAAAGGTATCCTACAGGACACACAAAAGGACCTACAGGAAGGAGAGGCCATGCTACAGAGAACTCTACTAAACCTACAGGAAACTCAGAAATTGGACAAAGAAGGGATTATGCAACAGGAAACAAAGAAGGAGGATCCAGAACTGAGGGAACCTATTCCTCAACCCAACATTGACTCCTACTACAAGTTCATTGAAGGGGGTAGGGTCATTCCACAAAAACGTTCCATCCCCTTATTCTTTGAGCTTGAGAAATAAAGGGTAGGAACACATAGGTGGATGCAAATTGCCAAATCTAAAGGAGTGGAGGATATAGGCCACATGGAGGAGAAAGTAAAGGAGATGGGTAGAGAAATGAGAAGTTTGATGGAGAGAAAGGTAATGATGAAATCTCAGTTGGAAGCAGAGAATGCATTCCTAAGGGGATATTTACAAGAAAGAGAAAGTCAATTGGCATCCATGGCCAGTCTATCGTTAGAGGCAAATCGGTTAAGGATGCCAGCAAAGTCCTATGCATTGTATCTTAAGGAACAATGGCTACAGTTCCAAATCAAGACTTTAGCACATAGAGGCACTATGTCCTTACAAGAAGGAAATTCATTGATCTCTACGATCAAAGCACCTTGGAGGATAGAGCTAAAATGTTTGAGTTTTACCTACATAACTTGGCCTTGACATATCTGAATGTGTGGGACCCTAATTCAAAAATAGGGGACTTGTAATTGATGGCTTTGGCATCGTGGATGAATCACGAGGAGGTAAGAGCTGCGGAGATGAAGAAATTAATGGCAAGAGAAGAGACAGAACCCCTCATGAGAAGAGTTTATCAATCAAATCCAATGGCTATCATCAACACCCATAACCTGATTGCAAATCACCCTAAACTTGCATCTAGGTACCTTGCTGCCCAAGAGCAAGCAATCTCACACTTTGAGGACATGTTCAGGTTTTTAGGGGATGACAGCATGCAAGCTTGCCAAAGGAGACGGAACACTTTTCCCTACAGTCCAGAAATTAGAGAGCACAATTCTCCTCAGACAATGACAGAAGCACTAAACAAAACACCCATGTACAACCAAGCTCTCCAAAGACTCAAAGTTAATTGGATTGGCTTGGGACTCAGTCCACCACTGCTCTTAGGAATGTTGGAAGGAAGGAAGGAAGAGGAAGAAAGGAAGAAGTGGGAGGAGATAGAGAGGAGGGCAGGATTCTATGCATAGGAAGAGGAAACTAGAATAGAAGCATGGGATGTCAGGGAGGCCACTAGAGCAATGAAAGACATGGATATAGATTGAGTTTCTCAGAGGATGAGCAACACTTTGAGTAGGGGGGTAATGATGCGCCTCATCATTGGGTAACTATATGGACCTTAATAAACCTCCTAGCTTATTTAAATAAACTCTTATCATAATTTCTTACATACTTTGATTACATTTTTCTTAATAAGATGAGTAAAAGTGAGATATTATGCCTAGTGGACTAATGTGCATTGATTGCAGGTTTTTGAAAGAAAATCATGGAAATTTTGGCTAATTAAGGGTAGAAAATTGAATGAGACAAGGAGGAGAGATTGTAGGAGATAGATCCTCCTCATTTACTCCTCACTCATTCGAATATTCCTCCATCAAATCACATTAGCTCGGAGTTACAAGCAACCAAGTCATGAAGATCAAAAGGTAGCCGCGCCAGTGATAGTTAAAGAGTGAGTTCATCTTTAGTTTGGGAGATGAGCCTCCCTATATTTAAGGAAGTCATTGGAGACTTCAGTTGTATAAATAAGGAGGCCTAGAGCCTCACTAGGATTCGAATTTTTGCTGTAAAAGCACTAAGCATTTTTGGAGTTCAAGACTTGTTGAAGACATTGTTATGTAATTTTCTGATTTGGTAATGAGGATGAGAATTTTCTTGATCTAGCACTGAGTTGACTCAAAGGGCTGAAGCTCTTGGGTTAGGACCCAACCCTAGTAGAAAAGGCTCCTCTTCTTGTATTTGTATGCTTAGTTGATTTCATAGATAAATGGTTGAATTGTCTTTAGGATTATTTCATTACAAGTAGTTGTGGATTTGATTAGTTTGCTTCCATTTGTGCATTGCTTCAACAGTACCTTAGGAAGATAAATGAATATCAAAAATCTATTAGTAGGTGGATCTGGCCTCACTCCTATCTTTAGGGACATAGTTTGAGGAAAGAACTCCTATGTAGCCCCAAAAAAGACAGAATTCTGATTTCTCATGGAATTTAGGATTTTTTGTTACTTAGGCCAATATTTTACTAGTTTTCAAGAATAGGATTTAATTTCCATTTCTAATGTCTTCAACCTTGCATTAGATCTCATAAAGGTTTCACATCATTCTGCAATATTTCCCATGCATAGGCAACTAGATAATAAAATTTTATTTTTCCTTAGTTAATTGAAAAGCTTTCTTGTTTAACATGATTAATGGATAAAATGTCAATGATTGATGCAGTGTAGGAGTTTCAGTAGTACAGAGATATTTCATGACCATCAAACCCATCCTAACCTCATTCATCCATGGTTATCACTTTCTTTCAGTGAATCCCTCACCAAATTCATCATTCCATAAGAATACTTCTTCAAGCTTGTTGAGCAAATCCAACCATCTCACAACTTTTTTTGAGCTCTGACAGAGTCCTAGCCACTCCCTTACTTCATTTCACCTACCATTCACCTTCCCTAAGACTTACATCACTTTCCAAATCCCTCCTCTTGCTCTCGGTTGTATCTTGTAGGAATACAGGAGATCCTGTAGGAGCATTAGGATATCTTGTAGGGCGCATTAGGACATCCTGTAGGTTGTCCTATAGTGGCCTTTTTTGAGGCTGAATTATGGAAAAAGCCCTAGGATGATAGGAGAAGACCCCTACTTTCCTCCCAAGCCATCTCACCATTCACCATCATCCCTAATCCACCCGCCACACAACCAAGAGAAGTTAGGATTCACATTTTCACACAAAAAAGACAAAAATAAAAAATAGTTATTTTGTGCATTTACATGTAAAACAATAGAATGTTTGGATGTTTCAAATTGCATGCCTAGGACAGTAGGATTGCACATATGTTAACTTAGCATTCTTTTGAAGCAAATCCTATTAGCAGTTAGTTAGATGAATGGTGTGTTTAAGCATTTGATTTCAGTCTTTTCCTTACTACAGTAGACAAGATTCCATTTAGTGCAAATTTTCCTTTTTCTCATTGGTAATCAAGCTTCTTCTGAATTAATAGAAGTCTGGTTTGAAAAACCATAGTGGTCTATCGCTAGATTAGTAGTGAAAAAGAGCGGACCCATCACATTTACTTGTGTATACAACACTGTCACCTCCGAGTTTGTACGAACCTCGGGTTGATAAAGTAATGTTGGTAGCCCCAGGAGTTGCATCATTCTTGCTGCATTACTAGTGCTCATCACTTAATCAAACCCCTACTAGCCATTATAGGCATTTTGTCAAACATATCATCACCATGTAACCTACAGGTGTAAATAATAGAATTAAGTGTAGGGATCTCATACTTATTTTAGAATCACTATGAACCATTGTTCCCTCATGTTGTTTTTGGCATTACCATCTATTACGCCATAAATACATTATCCATTAATTTATAGGCAAAAGCATGTTGAGAGCTACACAAAGCTAATGTCATAAAGAACACATATAAACAACATAATAACAAAAAAAAATACTCATGAAAGTAAAACCATATAAACCACATATGATCCATAAAAATACTCATAGAAATACTACGATAAATAACCTTTCATTAATGATGCAAAATCCAAACCTGGGATGGGATTTCCACGTTCCACCTTACTATAGAATAGCTGAGACAACTCTCTCTTCAACCATTCACCCCTATGCAGTATTCCAGGCATAAATGTGGGACTTAAACCAAAGAACCAACTAGGGCATGCCAAGGTTAAACCACCTCACCCTCATTAATAGAAACTAGGATTTACAGTAATCTATCCTGGATCACTTTGCCAACACAACGAACACATCATAACAGGATTTACCGTGATCTCCACCTAACCACTAGGCCAAACAAGCGTGGATGCCACCGGATTTATCCACCTACACCATGAGGAATTTTCCTTCCTCCTAGTCTCTCAGGCTTTACCACAATCAAAACCCAGATCACTAGGCCCTAGACCGAGATCCAATCTCCAGGCTTCACCGCATATCCTAATCCCGTGATTACTAGACCCAAAGGAGAGAAAACCACCTCTTGGCTTTGTCGTGTATCCTGCCATTCACCGACAAGGATTCCTATGCCCACCGAGGAAACACAATCCTGGCTTTACCACAACCCACAGTCTAGCCCATCGGTCACTAGGCAAGTTTCTTTATCATGATCCACAGTCTGGTGCAGCGACCACTAGGCCATGTGCTCTATCATTCAAAGATCCACCGCACTCAGCTTTGAATCCATTTGGAAATCCAGCTCAACTAAGACATGAGAACCCTATCAAACCATGGCTATCTGGAAATGGCAAGGCTAGGCTAAAAACATTGTTACACCTAGAAAACCCCATGCCACAACAACAAAAGAAGCACATGCAATACCATGCATGCCAAATATAGCAAGGAAAATACACATGAAAGTTGATACCTACAATGAAACTTGTTGTAGCTTCTTGATCTTGCCTTTCCCTGCTTGATCTTTGCTTCCTCTTGCCTTCTTTTCCTTTCTTTCTCTAATGCCAAAATTTCTCCAAGAAAACTCTAGGTTTCCAAGTGTGTGTGAGAGAGAGAGAGAGAGGGAGAATAATGCGAGAGCTCCAAAACTCAACTGACAAAAGGTTAACAAATGATCCTCAGGAGGATTTTTATGAATGTGTTGGAGCCTTGAAATTCACTGCGACAACATGGGGGATAATCACCCAGTCGGGGACTTGAATACCGTCCCTTATCTGCTTGGGTTGGTGGCTCCACCTAGATTTATGGGACCAGTTTCCCAATCTTTGAAAAATATGGTAGGACGGGGTATTGTTGTCAAGGTTAATCCTATTGGTAGACAGAGAAGATCCCTCTATCCCAATGAGTGGGTCTAGAAACTGAAGTGACAATCTAGTAGACACTTTCCTAAGTTGCAATTGAAAAGAGAAATGAAGAAGATGACCTACCTCATTCTAATGCTATCTCGATCTCCCTTGTTGAATACCTTGAATCACTCATGTCACGGGCCCCTTCTTGTTGCTCTCAACATTTATGCACCTACACAAGGGATTAAGACACAACCAGGCATGCAAATACAAATAGCATATTCAAAAGAAACCTACTTAACTAATCAATGAATGTTAAGCTAAATAATACATGAGCATACACATTTAGGGAAAATGAACTAGCAGTTGTATATTAATAGAAAATAAAGGGAAGCTTAAAACCAAATCCTTGAGGTTGATAAGCTCTCCTTGAGTGGTAATCCAAGTCCAAACCAAGAATTATCCAAGAACTCCTTCTCTAAGCCAAAATAATAGCCTCTAGGCACAATATTAGCATAAGGGTGTAAATAGACATAGGCCAACCAGCCTCTAACCTGACCAACCATTTGGGAATGGGACAGGATGAATATATAGGTTGGGGAAGAGAGCTCGGATCTCTCCAAAGATAGGATTAGGCCCTCATCTCAAGGAGGTATCTCATAGGGATAAGACCAAGAGGCTAAGTTGGGAGAATTTGACCCCATCTACACAGAATAAACTCTAGCTCGCTGCTCTGGAAGCTTCTAGATTACAAAGCTTCTCATCCTCTTTAGGAAAATTTCCTTTATGGGATCATCACGGGTATAGAATTGAATAGATCGATGCCATCGTCGGTCCAGTATAGTGCAACATGTGATCATCACATCTCTTGGTCTCATAAGAGCGATGATCCTCAAATTAGAGTTTAAGAGCTATTTCCTTCAGGGAAAGCTCAAGGAATTTTCCAATCAATGCCTTAGGAAGGCTCTGAATTGCGTATATGAATGAGTACATTGTATTATGGTCATGTTTCATGCACTTCAGGGTATGTCACAGGGAAGTGTATGAGGTGTGACAAAATACTGTGTAACAGATGCCCCCTAAAGCATGAAGGCAAAATAGGGAGTGATGGCTGAGATGCTTTACAAGCTTCTGCAAGGACAAGGACAATCACTGTCAGGAGATATGCAAATCAAGGGTGCATATACATATACATATCTGATGTCAAAACATGAATCCACGGCATGGACACAAACATCTAGATAATAAGGACTTATGAAAAGATCCATGGCATGGGTGCAGCCATCCAATACAGAAGGATCATCTGTAATCTAAGATCCAAGGCATGGATGCAGTCATCTGATATAAAAGGACCATCATAAATGTAAAATCCCATGGTATGGTCACAACCATCCGTATAGCATAAACATGTGTACAATCATGATTAACATATAACTCCATGCAACTTGAGTCATTTCAGACAAGACTCGGGATCTTGCCCCCCATCCCGACCTTATCAAAGTACGAATTATAACATGTGAATGAATGTGTCGCAGTCGAACATGCTAGAAAACCACCTGATTACCTGCCATTGATGTGTACCGTTAATAGGTATGAGAGGAACCACCCATAATGAAAATGGCTCTCAAGGTATGATAGTACAATCGTGAATGTGATAATGAAGTTGAAGTCAAACACTTGTGGAATCACCCGATCGAAGGCCAGTAGTGAAAACATGTCCTCAAATGCGAAGAACTTGCCATTAAGGCATGAAAGCTCTAAGTTACTGAAAGGAAATTTCTAAGTCATCTTTGTGGATAATGAGCTAAAGTAGACAGGAAGTGACTAGTCGAAGGAGAGTCATAATGTTTCCCTTATCATCGACACAAAACAAATAATAAAATGGAATAAACGAGTATGATCTAGGACTGTAGCAAAGAGTCAGTCAATGTATAGGTAATAAAATGCCGATTGGACTTCTCTTGAACATATTGGTGACACGACTTCGGAGTGTGGCAGAAATAGACTCAACATAGGACCAAGGGTCATAATGGCGAAATAAAATAGTTAGACGAGAGGCAAAAAGGATTACCCAAACCTAGAAGGACAAGTTACTAAGGGAGGATGTCCCAAACCCGACACAAGAAACAGATGAGTGTCATCTTCAAGAGAGACATGATAACTATAAAAAGGATGTTTCATCTTCATTTTTCCCCACTATTTCGAGTGAGTACCTCTTTATTTTTACACAATATTGAAGAGGATACCATATTCTTGTCGTATAAATTCACCCTTCGGATGAATCCATCCTAGTAATTTTTACAAGTCCTAGGAAGGAGAAACTTAGGCTCATCATGGCGAGAGGTATTTCATCGTTTAATTTTTACGAGTTCGACAGAAGAGAAACTTGGTGTCTTTTTCATATTTAGAGAGTTTCAAACAGAAACAAAAAATAAAACTCTATCATGTCCCTTTTTGAAATTTGTCTCTCGAATCCGAAAAGGTAGAAAACAATATCTGAGAGAACCTCTTAACAATGTCGATCAAGGTGTACCTTTTTCATAAATATTCAATCTCGACCTGAAAAAGGGGTAAATTTATACTGAGGTGATGTCGATTCATTTATTTTAACGAGTTCAAAACGACAAGTACTCAATAATCTTTTCATTTTTTGAGAGTTAGAAAAGAGGTGAAAGACTCCTCCTCAAGGAACGAGTGGTATAATAGGATAGCAACTGGTTTCAGTAATGATGGAACTGCTCAAAACATGTAATGGTCACGAGGTTGGCTAATAAGATCACTCATCACAGATGTTCCTCAAGCATAGGTAAAAAAACCAAGTGAATGTGTATGATCGGCCAAAGAGATGGTGATGATGGAATGGACAAACCAAGGTCATCTAGGAAAAATAGGTTGATAAAAACAAAAATCACGAGATGTGAAGTGGGAATGGTTTCTTTTTTACACAAGCTTGAAACATGGGAAACTATTCTTGAGTATACTTTGAGGATGGTTTCATTTTTTTCAAGCTTGAAACATGGTAAAAAACTATGCTTCGATTTGGTTTCATTTTTACACAAGCATGAAACAAAGATAAACTATGCTTCAGATAAGTTTGCATACCCCTAGCATAATGACGCAATTTAAGGTACATGCTCCCCAAGCTTGATTTCATTCACCTAAGTAGACTGCTTGTTACTAACAGGTGGATGGAATGAAGGTTCACTTACGAGATAAAGTGAAAGAATCGACTCAGATTTTACGCGATCTAGTCAAAGACTCGAATTGGAAGGGGATTTGTTTCATTTTTTAATGAGATGAGATAGGAAAACAACCATGCTCATGACACCTTGTTTATTTTTTTAACAATCTTGACACATGTAAAAGAACTCTTCTCATTATCGCTTGTTTCATTTTTTAACGAGCTTGACACAAGACAAGGAACTCTCCTCTGGATACATATTTCATTTTTTAACGAGGTTGACAGAGTAAAAGAACTATCCTTGTAGCCCTTGTTTCATTTTTTAATGAGCTTGACACAAGACAAGGAAATTTGCTCCATATCCCTTGTTTCACTTTTTAAGGAGCTTGACACAGGACAATGAACTCTGCTCCAAGGTCCTTGTTTCATTTTTTAACGAGCTTGACACAATACAAGGAACTCTGCTGCATGATCCTTTGTTTCATTTTTTATGGAGCTTAACACAAGACAAGGAACTCTGCTCCAAGGTCCTTTTTTCATTTTTTAAGGAGCTTGACACAAGACAAAGAACTTTGCTCCAAAGCCCTTATTTCATTTTTTAAGGAGCTTGACATAAGACAAGGAACTCTGCTCCATAGCCCTTGTTTCATTTTTTAAGGAGCTTGACACAAGACAAGGAACTTTGCTCCATCCCTTGTTTTAGTTTTTTAACGAGCTTGACACAAGAAAAGGAAATTTTCTCCATCCCTTGTTTCATTTTTTAAGGAGCTTGACACAAGACAAGGAACTCTGCTCCATGGGAACCTATTTCATTTTTTAACGAGGTTGACATAGTAAAATAACTATCCTCATATCCCTTTAATCATAGACCAAAAGAGAGCATGGATTCCAAGAGGTTCTCATCATATGGGAGAACAACACTCTAGAAGGGATACATGTCCAGGGATCCAAGTGAAAAATGAGGCTTCAATTCCCCCCATACATGGTGTACTACATCACCTACTAGATCATTAGTAGATGTGGGCATGGAACAAGTAGCCACATAATTAACCTGTGGCTGGGGTGATACCGCTTGAACATAAGAACCATTTAGGGATGATGGTTGAGTGGGAGATGATTCAAGACCAATGAATGTAAGATAATCAATGATCACAATGTTTCAGTCATGTGGGAAACACATCACTCGAAAGAGGGAAGAGAAATGATCTCCCATGACATAAACATACTCACAGCCGATGAGTAGATTAAAATATAAAGGGCCTTGGACAACCATTACGTCTATATAGATAGTATTTCCTCCCAAAGTAATAGGTAACTTAGTAAGGATCCCTAATGGTTGATTGGTTCCTTTGTTGAAAGATAACAGATTCTGGGTGACGGGGAGAAGCTGAGGAGAACCTAAATCTTGCCAAGTAGTTGAGGATAGAATGCTAATATATGTGCCCTCGTCTATGACTATGCTAGGTACGAACATATGGTAAGCCTATATTATAACCCGAAAAGGCACATAAGATGGAAGGCGATATCATTCCAGTCGACTCCAATCAAAATAAGTGACTAAAATACTCGAAGGGGGTGTCGTAGGAATGTGATAATTACCCTCTTTCTCTATGGAAATAGGAGAACTCCTCTCATGCACCTTGGGAATGGGAGGATTTCCCTCCAGTTCATTCAAAATTGAAGAAACCAGAAGAACCTGAGTAGTATGAGGTTCACTCTCTACTGGAAAGGTACAGTTAACTGAAGGTGGAGCCAAGTCTACTAGTTTCTCAACCAATTGTTGGTAGAGAACGGATTCACGGCACTCACTTTCAGAGAGAGCAGGGTTGACCAAAGATGGATTTTGATCAATCACTAGATCAACTAGTGAAGGATCAAGGGAAATATTTTGATACCTATCCAGAAGACAAGGTTGAGAAGCTGCAATTTTTTCGAACACTTTGGAAGCTTCATACGTAAGAGGACGAAGGTGAATGGGATGACCACCTTCACACAAATTACAAGGAAATTTGACTTTTCCCATTTTCCCATGAGATTTATTGTTAATATTTTAGGGTTTGTCATCAGTATGATCTCAAGAAACTGGTGACAAAGGTCGATGTGAACCTATAGACAACACATCTAAGACCTTGGAAATACCAGGACAATTCTGAAGAAGATGGTCATCCTTACATTACATGCAAGGGAATTTTACTTTCCAGGGCTGGTTGGAAGATTTTTGTTCATTAGTTGCATCAGTAGTAATGGCTTCTTGGTTGCCCCATTGCTTATTTGTCTTCTTCTTCTTTGTCCTCTTATCCATCTTCTTAGCTTCTTGGTTACTTGTTATAGACATATTTGGGCACTGCAACCCCAATCTTATATGTCGATAAACTAGGGCTCTTTAACCCCTAAAAATGTTGTTTCATACCCTAAAAGATCATGGTCAATTGATTACATCATTCCCCAAAAGTTCCACTTGAAAAACCATCCAGAACTAGCCAAAACAAGACCATACTGACTACTCCACTGTCAGGGTGCGATGCATACTAACTTCTACACTAGCCAGGTGTGATGCATACTGATGAGGCCTTCTGTAGGGTGCAATGAGCGAGGATGGACAAATGTTCGAGACAGTTTGCTAAGTGGATGCTCATGGAATCTTCTAGAAACTTCTCCTATGACACTTGCCTCTCTGAATTCGCCCAGGGATGAGTAAGAGATCCAAGAAATCTCCAAGTGGAACCAAAAACAACAAGTGGAATGACACTAATAAAAAACCTAGAGATGACTCACACCCTTGCATACATCTATAAATGGATCCCTCATCTGAGAGATCTGCGGACTGAAATTTGGTAATTTGTAAGGAAGTGCTGATAGTTTATATCTGAGAAAGAGCATTGTATTGTTGGGTGATCTTGCTTTTCATGAGGTGAAGAGGGCTTTGATGCTGGGAGGATGATGCTGGATCAGACAACTGGGTTGTAATTCTCCCTTCTATTTTAATAAAGTTCTTTGAGTTTTCCTCCATACAATTGCGTATTTGTGAATGCCATTGTATGTTCATTGTGTTTCTGATTCTGCAATGCTTATGATATAATAGATCAAGATTCTTTGATAGTGTTTTGTTACATTGTTTCTACATGTATTCTCTAAGCGGGATAAGTAGGAGTGGAGGTGCAAGCTCTGTTAAGGGGGAGAGAGATCAAGAAAGGAGTTAAGCGGAAGATCCAAGTTGGTTCCTTTGCCTCTCTCTTATCTATCATACATAGGGGAAATCACAAATTACTTTAAATTGTTTGTTTCTAGGATAGTTGCCAATCCTAGAGGGCTAGTCAATAAAAAAGACACTAGTTTTCCCAGAAACATTACTAGAATCCAAACTTTCACCAGGTGAAGAGGAAGAACGGGTTGAAGAAATAGGCGAATAAGTCAAGGGGTCAACTTTAGGATCAATATGAGTTTGTTGTTCAGGTGTTGGAGAACTTGGTTGAAAATAATTTTGGACACTCGGAATCACCGAGGTCGAAAATAACCAAATAGGCAGACCAATGGTCAATCCAAGAAGAGACAACGTTGCCATATAGGGAGCACCAATATTTCTAAAAGAAGGAAAAGGACTAGTATTCTTGTCAAAGGGGTTTCCTTGACTGGTAGACTCAGGAAATGTTGCCATTGGTAGGAACCTAAGATCTACTTAGGAGTATTTCCACAGGAAGGATGTTTTTCCGTGGTCAGTTAATTTTAGAATTTGAAACAAAAACTTTTCCTTTTTCATGTTTTGAGAGTCTAGAAAAGGATGAAAAGGTGACTATAGTCTCTTTCATTGGTTTAGCGACCTTGAAATGACAAGTGCTTGATGATCTTTTCAAATTTAAGGAGTCAAAAAAGATCGAAATGTCTACTCAGGTAACTCTAGGCAGAAAGGAGTACCAAGTAACTGTGAACTGCAATATACACCTCAGTAAATAAATTTACCAAGGACTTGATGTACGTGCAAGAGAACTCCCTGAATGTTGTGTTTAGTGTATCACATTTACAGGGTGACAGACTTGCTTCCCATGGATAAAGGTTTTCAACCTATGAGGGTCTCCCTTATATACTCAATGGTACAGGGAGCACAAGTCTGTGCTAGCGCTACCTAATGCAAAAGCGAATGAAAACTACTAAGTTTTAAAGACGTCGGAACACGTCTCAGCCTATACCATTAAGTATGAATGTTAATGTTTCAAATGCTCCTTAGATTGATTGATAGATTTTTAAAGTTGATCTTGAAATTATGTTTCAGTTTTAATGCTCAAAACGATGTCACCTGAACACCTATGATGCAACTATATGAAAAAAGAAAAATTTTCGTTTCAATGAAAGTTAGACTAATAAAGGGAAGAAATTTCAATAAATAATGCATCAAACAAATGCATCATGCAAAAATCCTTCCAGTAACTTTCACTTTCGTCTTCCAAATGAAAAATGTGAAAATGAAATCTAATCTTTCATTTCACTAAATCCAATGCCAAAAGTAAAAAATTATTTCTAGTTTTCACTATCCTAAATGCAACTTTTTGAAAGCAAAATGGTTTTACTTTACAAAGATTCACTTATAATAATTATGCTTTTCTTTCCATTTTAAATGATTTGATACACCTGATGCAGTTTTTAGCTTTCAATCACTGAAAAATGTAATCTATTTTCAATGATGAATCTCAAGAAATAAATTTCCAATGCAACTAATCTAATACATTTTCACGAAAATTAAATTTCGAAAGTACAAGCTAAAAAAAATGCAAAATGATGTTTTCAATGATTTCCACAAAAAACAACAGTGAATCAATCAACAAAACAAAGCATCTCAATAACACCAAGAAGTAGCAAGTGATGACCAATTAACTAAAAATCCTAGAACTCAATCAGATTTCACTTCAAAGCCAATGAGACAAATGTTGCAAATTAATCAAGACAACCAATCAAAAAAACCATAGACACTCTAGAAAATCATTGATAGAGGACACAAAGACTAAAAACAAAAATAAAAACCCTGTCTTCTCTTATTCTCTAGGATCATCGCACCTGTCACAGGAAAAACAACGATAATCACGACTGTAATTAAAGCATTTGCGATGTCATCGCGACTGTTAGGGGTAAAACCAAGGTGGGCGAGAAAAGGAAGAAAAAATAAGAAATCTTCAAGACCAGACAAAAATCAATGTCCTCAAGAAATCACCAGCAAGTGAAAATAGTTATAGAAAATAAAAGAAGCTAGAAAACTGATGGTTGGTCAAACTCATCACCAATTCAAGGTGAAGGATTAAATGGAAAGGATCATAGGCTCCCTAGCGGAGTCGCCATTTTGTTGTCAAGGTTAATCTTCTCTGCGAACAGAGACAATCCCTCTAGACCAATGAGTGGGTCTATCAACCGAAGATACAATCTACTACACACTTTCCGAAGTTGCAATTGAAAAGAGAAACGAAGAAGATGGCCTACCTCATTCTGATGCTATCTCGATCTCCTTTGTTGAAGACCTTGAATCACTCACGTCACAGGATCGTTCATGCTTCTCTCAGCGTTTATACACCTTCATAATGGATCGGGAAACAACAATGCATTCAAATACAAATAGCATATTCAAAAGAAACCTACTTAACCAATCAAGGAATGTTAAGCTAAATGATACATGAGCATACACATTTGGGGAGAATGAACCAACAGTTATATGTTAATAGAAAAAAAAGGAAAGATTACAACAAAAGTCTTGATGTTAATAAGCTATCCTTCAGTGGTATCCAAGTCCAAGCCAAGAAATCACCAAGCACTCCTTCTCCAAGTCAAAAGAATAGCCTCTAGGCACAATCTTAGCAGGGTGAAAATAGACATAGATCAACCAGCCTCTAACCTGACCAACCATTTGGGAATGGGAGAGGATGAATATATAGGTTGGAAAGGGGAGTTAGTATCTCTCCAAAGATATGAGTAGGCCCTCATCTCAAGGAGGTAGCTCATAGGGATAAGACCAATAGGCCAAGTTGGGAGAATTCGACCTCATCTATGCCGAACAAGCTCTAGCTCACCACTTTGGAAGCTTCTAGATTACGAAGCTTCTCATCCTCTTTGGGAAAATTGCCTTTTTGGGGTCATCGTGGGTATACAAGTAAACAGAGCGACGCCATTACGGGTCGAGTATAGTGCAACATGCGATCATCATGGTTTTTGGCCTTATAAGAGCGATGGTCCTCAAATTAGGGTTTAAGAGCTATTTCCTTTAGGGGAAGCTCAAGGAATTTTCTAATAAATGTCTTAGGAAGGCTCTGAACTACAATATGAATGTGTAAACTGCATTATGGTCATGTTTCGAGCACTTCGGGGTATGTCACAGGGAGGTGCAGGAGGTGTGACAAAATATTGTGTAACAGGTATGTATTTGATTATCAAAGTTGATTTGGTAGATGAAGGTGGTTTTGAAAAAAAAATAGAACTATCTATATTTACTATTTACCTGGGCTTAAATCAATATTTGTCTAGCTAAATGACTACCTTGAATGATAATGAATATTATTCATACAAGAAGTATAAAATATTCATAAAGAAACTATTTCGATTAAATAGTTAATCAAAATGGTTGATTGTAAAACATATCGCATCAAATATATAACATAGTTTTTCTTATCAAAATTAAAAAGGATGGTAGCTAAGCTATAATTCAAAAGTGAAGGAATAACAGGCTATATTAAAATATAATTAACAAACAATGGACATATAAAAGAAACGAATTAATCATTCATAAAATAATCACTGCGAAATGATAAAAGTATCCGATGCAAGATGCTTGGTCCATAGACAATAAGGCTACAATCCATGCGTTTTTTCCAAAATTGATCATAGAAAAATAGAAGTGAATTTCCTAACAAACATTCTCAGATAAAATTTCATGGACTAGATCTTCAAAATTAAAGAAAACCTTTTAAAAGTACAAAAGTTTATGCTTTTTAAAGAGTCTCAAATAAATTTTCCAGACCCCTTTCTAAATACATGAAAGGGTTTTAAATATAAAAAAAAATTACAAAAATAGCTAAGCACTAAATTCTGAGGAGTGAAATGACGCTCCTTAAAATCAGTGCGAAAAATGCAAAACTAAATTTGATTTAAAACTTAAAAAAATGATCATGATTGGTGGTGGCTCCTCATTTTCTTCCACTTCTCATAGATATCCATCATAGCCTGAACTCTTAGAGGTTTCCTAATGCTTATCTTTACTTGTCCCACATAAATTGTATCTGATAGTGATGGCATCATATGGATGATTGAATTGGTTAAGCATTGTAGGGCCATCAATTGACTATGCAGTTTTACCAAATATGACCAATAAGCATCCCAATTCAAATTCAACAACTGTCTGATCCGTTGTTCTTTTGCTGCAAGACTTTCATGCCAAATTAACTGCAAATCATCAATCTCAGGCAGATTTCTTGGCGAACATCTTTGAATAAAACCTGCATACCAAAGATTATCATTAATAGTTTCTATTATATTGTTTGATGTTTCACTTGCACTTGAAACTTCCCTTTCAGCCTGTTTTATTTGGATTTCCCAATCAGTGAAGAGAATGTCCTTGTGAGATTCTTTGACCTTTGGCAATTTTGTTGTCTTTCCCTTTGAATTATCCTACCATGTGATCAAATTTGAAATTTTCTCATCTATTTCTTCAAAATTGATTTTAGCGTCATTGAATTGACCCACTAATGCATCAGCTTCTTGGCACAATGGACTAATCTCTATTAACTACTTACAAAAGATTGATTGTTGCTTTGATAGCAACGAATTGATTTCTAAAGCTTCTTTGATGAATTCATCCACTTTTGGGAAATCCTTTATTTGATCTGCAGTAAATCACAACTACGCAATTTCAATATCTTTAGCATTTAATTCTGCTTGGCTCTGAAGTCTTAGGCTGTCAAAACTCTGTTGCATTTGTTCAAGCTATGATTTAATTTGTTCCTGTGTATTCTCCTTTTCTTTTGTGAGTTGATCTTCCAGTTGCTTTATTCTTTCCTCTTTTTCTTTGATCAAATTTCTTACTTCTTCTGCTTTGTCAATTGTTGCAGAAGCATAAGCTCCTGCAAACTAAGATAATTTGGTCAAATTTTCAGATGGATCTATAGGTGTATCCTTCCAAACAACATCCATTGGTTCATTGCCTCACAAGCTAATAGAAACATGGTCAATTTTCTCTTTTTCCTTTGCCTATTCATTACTGCTTGATGTTTGGGACTATAAAAAAATATAAAGGAGGAATTTTCTCCTCTTTCAAAACAATTTCTGAAGAAGGAAAAATGGGAGTTACTTCGATATCTTCTGAAGTAGCGAGAGATTTTCTGAATATTTCTCGAGATGTTTTGGTGTTTCAAGCAAAGTTTGTGCTTGACTCGTACCACCCTGTGATTCATTGATGATTTGTTCAAACTACCCCAATTCTTTCTGTATTTAGTCTTGATCAGGTCCTTTATTAATACTCTTATTGTTGGAAGGTTCTTCTATGTCTTTCTCTATAGCAGACTCATTTTGTCATTCATCATCATTGGATGATTTATTTAGATCCTTTTCTAAGACATTAGTAGAATACCTTTCTTCCTGAGATTCTTGTGGGATTATTTTAAGTATATTCAAAGGCACATGCGTTAACCGTTGATGCATGTACTCCTTAAATTCTGCTAATTTTTCTAGATTCAGTTGGAGGGCAGCTAAATTCTATACTTGTGAAAATTGTTCAGTTGGTTCAAAAATATCGCCAAAACTATTATCCTCATGAATAAATGCTTTAACGTTAATAGCCGAGGTAAAATCATACACGACCTTTATAAGGTCGTATTGTCTTTCTCCAAACTCGGCAAGATTCAAATTGTGAATGTGTTTGACTTTTAGTTGTGCATGTCTGAAGTCATTTAAGCAATAAACACCACACTGAAGTGGAAAAGTGGGCCAGATAGATTTTTTAGACTCTTTGAGAGATCTGGTTACGCCTTTGGTAACTATCTGGTATGCAATTTCTCTGGCTAACAATTTATTAGGGACATACCACAGAAGTACATGTGGTGGAGCAGTGCTTCCAAAAACTCTGATATATGTGAACAATTCTTCTCCAAACCATCTCACCACAGGTTGAATATTAGCCTTGGCTTCTTCTGATAACCTTGGGGCTTTCTTGTCAAAGACAACCTGATAAATAGGGAGCATAACCCCTTGAAAAATTTGATAGAAATGTTCATTGAAACAATATTTCCAAAGAGCTTTATGATACACATGGATTGGCGTGGGATCCTGAGGAGTCCACTTCCATCCCATAATTGGAAAAGGAAAAATGAAACATACAACATCCATGACATAGGAAGACATATAAAATGGAGGAATGGTTCTTGTAGTAACATAATGATTCCTTCTATATTCTATGATATGGCAGGCTAAGTTATTTGAAAAAATTGTGGCCCAATCCATGACTATAGAATTAGAAGTGGCATCAATGAGAGGCACCCATTCCACTAAAAACTTGGTAGCATCTGCGTACCCAAATAACCTACATAGCATTGTGGCAATGTATAAATAAGGAGAAATGAGAGAGGCTACTGAATACATACCAGTTCTATCCATCTTGTGCTTTCTCGAATTTTCCCTCCATTGTTTTATAACTTTGGAGGGTTCTTCATTTTCAGTAGAAAATTTCTCCACAAATTCTTTATCATAAACCTTGTGCGGCAGAGGTAAATGATACATTCTTTTGATATCCTCTGGTTTAAAGGAGTCGATGACCACTTGCCTTGAGGTCACGAATTCTCTGTCCTCAATATTCACATTTTCAATAATCCATTTGACCATATCAACATAGGGTAATAATTTTGGTCTAGCTCCTACCTTATGCAAGACAGAGCACACAAATAAAAAGCATATGAAGATTGAATATCATCTATCATGGCTTCCTTCTATATTTCCTTCTCGAATAGACCATAAACATTTTCCCAGGAGTTGGTACCACACTCTAGTATACAAGTTGTATCAGAAAAAAAGGTGATGATTCCAGTACATCTTTAATAGTGGACTGTGTTACCTTTCCATTATTCATCTTAATCATCTAGCCGAGTAATGGAGTATTTGTTACAGTCCTGTCACCACAAAGAAGATGAGAGTGATTTTGCAGAGAATGAGAATTAGGAGTATAACGACATGCAAATATGAAAACATTATTCAAATTAATGAAACTAAAACACTTAAATGCATTTGTAATGGTGATAAGATATTGAATTTCTTGAGCCACGAGATCATAAATATCCATAACCTGAAACAATATCCACATCAGATTCAGATTAAATCGCATTATTGCTAATGATCTTTTTTGAGAAGGTCATTAAAACTTGTTAATGTACCATCCTTAATACATGAAATATAATTTTAATGACATATCAGTGGGTCTGTATTTCATCGCAAATCGACTATTCGCAATGTCACATGATATGTCTGATTGCCAATTTTACAATCTGCAATTTGCAAGATTGCGATTAGGCGGATCATATTTTGATATTACAATTAATTCATTTGTGGGGTCCATCATGATATCGCAGTATGTAAAGTAAGGTTTAACATGTTTGATTTATTTTTACGTTGTTAAAAGTCTGACCTGATTTGGTCGGCAAGGAATATTCTTAGATTTTGCGCATATCGCAAATCGGTGATGCTTCAATTGGTAACATTAACTACTGCACACAAGACTTTTGCGAAATGCAAAATGTGATTTAATCTTTGGAGCGGGGTTCTTGGATTTTTGTTTAGATTTTAATGAATTTTAAATCAAATTATTTTCTAAAGGGTCCCCATTTGTTATCTAAAGGATTCTATCAAATGAGGGTTTGTTGTACAACACAACAAAATGATGCCTCTATTTTCTTCATTTTACATTATTTTCCTTCAATTTCCTCTTCACATGCAACATATCACCTTTCACCTCCTTTTTCTCCTAATTTCCATTATTTTCATAAATAAATGTGCCAAAATTTCCATTTTTCCTTTCCATAGCCTTAGCTATCGCCTTTGCCAATTTCCTTAGCCATAAACAATCAAATTAACACCCCCCATAAGATGTCTTGCCCAACATTCAACTTGGAATAAGTTTCCCATCAACCGTGGTTATTTTTTTTCCTTTATTAACTTGTATTACATGGAATTTTCACCAGGGTTGTTACAGAATGCTCCCGCTTGGGGAACACTGTCCTTGGTGTTAGACCACATGAAGACCTTAGCAAAACTATTGAAAATAAAACCTACTACCCATGAAGCTTTTTAACATATCTCAATGCAGTATTTACAATGATCACCCCGTTGAAAAGAAAACCAACATAACAACATAATAGCATGACATCATAATGACATGAAACCCTATTGGAGCTTTATAACTTAGCTCATGGCAGTATTTACATCCATATACATATGTACATAGAGCAACATCACCAAAACATATGCCAAGGGATGTACCAAAATCACACCAAAACATCGAGCCAAAACTGCTTTGCCTCAATTGGAAAACAAGGAAGGATACATAGCCCGCATCTGATCCGCCATCTCCCATGTAGCTTCATCAGGCCCAAAGTGCTTCCACTACACTTTAAATTGCTCGATATCTCAGTGCCAGAGCATGAGCACCTTTTTCTGCAATATACAGTAAGGCTCTAGCTGGAATTCTCCATTTGGTTCCACCAGTAATACAGAACAATCAACCACATGATCAACAACTTTAACATACATTTTATGAAATGACACATGGAAAACATCACATATTTTCACTGTCGGAGATAGTGTAAGTCGATATGCTACTGGTCCAATCCTCTTAATGATACTGAAGGGTACAAAAAATTGTGGTTCCATCTTGGCACATGATCCAATCCGCAAGGAGCTCTTCTTTGGCTCTATGCAAAAGTACACTTATTCCCCAACCCAGAACACCTTGAACAACCTATTCCTATCTACATAGATCTTATACATATCCTATGCTATGTTTAGATTCTTCTTGATCACCCGCATTTCATGTTCCATGTCTACCAACATCTCTGGTCCAATCAACACCTTGTTAACCATATCACTCCAACTAATGGGTGATCCAGGTATATATTGGTGGCCACCTGCCAAGTCCACCTGGACCCCCACCATTGTTCCTCTCAACAATAAATAGGCTTTCAAGCCTCATTGTAAGACAGTTCAGAGGCATGTAGCCGACACATCTCTTCTTAGAGATAAGCTACCATCGCCCTAGCTGGGTTATTTCTATTTCCATTTGTAAGCATATTTCAGTATTTTACAGTAATGAAATGAAGTATTATTTCCGCTGCATATCTGTCTTTATGGTTATCGTTGTATTTTATTGCGTTCCTGTTTAAATCTGGATCAGTGGTATCAGAGCGGTCTGTTTTTTTCTCTGTTTTTCTTTGCATGTCCCCAACGAGGTCGGGATATAAGAAGTTAGGGCTTGAACTGGTCGAACCTTTGCGAGACCAGCCTCGCAAATCCCGACGACCTCCCATGGCGGATGAGAAGAAAGACGAGGGGGTAGGAGATCCTATCAAAATCTTGCTCGAAGAAGCCCTCGAGCGACAACGGAATGCGATGATGGATAGTTTTGCCCAGATCCTTCAGCGGCTACCTAGAGGCGACGCATCGGCTTCCAGCAGCTACTCTGGAAATGCCACGCCCTTTAAGGTACAAGTTAATTTTGAAATCCCCATATTCGAGGGTCAGATAGACGCAGATGCCATAGATAAATGGTTAAATCTGCTAGAGGGTTATTTTTCTGTTCATGAATTTTCGAGTCGGGAAAAGATTGTTTTTTCTCTTCTCAAAGCAGCCCCCCACGTCAAAAACTGGTGGGAAACCTACTGCGAACAGAAGGATGAAAATACCGGCTCACTATTTTCAGCCGCACCCACCTGGAATTCATTCCGAGATGCCATCAAGGAGCAGTACTACCCTGTCGGAAGCTATGAGGATGAATACATAAAGTGGACCACGTTGCGGCAGGGAAGGGACCAAGACATGCCAGAGTTCACCAATCTTTTCCATACCCTTCGCACAAAGTTGGGAATCAAGGATACGGAGCAGCATTTGATACTCAAATATCGCGGCTGCCTGCATAAGTACATCCAGGAAGAAATAGAATTCCTGAACATCTCCTCGCTTGGCACAGCATATCGATATGCCGTCAAGATCGAGCAGAAGTTTAAACAAAGGGAGCGAGACTTTGGATCTGCGAATCAGAAGCAAGGGAAAGGTGCCCCTAAACCACAGAACAAAGGACAAAACCAAGGCGGTGCAGCCCAAGACAACCCGCCAAAGCTGCAAGTAAAGAACAGTGCCGCGAAGCCGAAAAAGGACACGGGAAAATGGTGTGAGTTCCATAAGAGCTCCACTCACAACACAAGTGAGTGTCGGGCCAAGCAGTCACTGGTGGCAGAGCTAAAGGTTTCAGAATTAGATGCATGTTCCAACTCTGAGTCAGAACCCGACAAGGGGAATGACAAAGGGAAGCAGATCATTGATGCAGATCCCAACACCACTGTTGCTACCGCCAAGGTCCAGAAAAATGAACCCGAAGATCCAGAGGAGGAGGAGCGTCTCTTCCACTCCCAGATGTGGGTAAAGGGCTCCCCACTACAGTTCATTGTCGATAGCGGGAGCCAAAAGAACCTCATTTCGGCAGAGGTCGTGAAGCGGTTGGGCTTACCAACCACAGCACATCCACAACCATACACCATCGGGTGGCTTCACCAAGGACGGGATCTTCGTGTGAGCCAGCAGTGTCGCCTTCCATACAACATCAAGCCCTTCACGGATGAGGTATTGTGTGACATTTCTCCCCTTGAAGTTTGTGATGTATTATTAGGGCAACCGTACTTGTGGAAGCGACATGCTGTGTATGAATCAAGGCCCCATGCTGTTATTATTACATTGGGAAACAAGTTGTACAAGATACCAGAGGTAGCACCATCTACCGCCATCTCTTTGATTACTGCAAAACAATGCAGTAAGCTCATTTCCAAAACCGGGAAATTTATTTTCCTGATGATATGCCCTCAAGGAAAGAAGAAGACGGTGGCCACAGCCTCCAGGCAAGGCCCTTCTGCACGACAACTACAGATGGACAAGGTCGTGGAGGAATATGAGGACATCTTCACCTCCCCCGCAGGGGTCCCTCTGCACTGTGAGGTCAAGCACTCCATCGATCTAACCCTAGGTGCGCCTCTACCCAATGGACCAATTTATCGGCGCTCCGTTCTCGAGAACGATGAAATCAAGAGGGAGATTCAGGAGCTGCTGCAGAAAGGTCACATCCGTCCGAGTTCATCGCCTTGTGGGAGCCCGATCGTGTTGGTACAGAAGAAGGATGGGACTTGGAGACTCTGTATTGACTATCGGGCGCTGAACAAGATCACTGTCCGTAATAGGTACCCGATCCCACGGATTGATGACCTCTTGGACCAACTAAAGGGGGCAAAATATTTTAGCAAGATCGATCTAAAGTCAGGATATCACCAGGTACCAATTGAACCCTCTGATGTGTGGAAGACTGCCTTCAAAGCCAAGGAGGGCCTTTTCGAATGGTTGGTTATGCCTTTTGGATTGACGAATGCTCCTGCAACCTTCATGAGGCTAATGGATGACATCTTGCGGCCATTCACCAACTCATTTGTAGTGGTATACTTGGATGAAATTCTGATCTTCAGCCAGAGTTGGGAAGAGCACCTCCACCACATCTGACAGGTTCTCCAAACACTGCGGCAACACAAGCTATGTGCCAATTTGGAGAAATGCACTTTTGGCATGACCCAGGTTCATTATCTAGGATACATTATTGATGAACAGGGGGTGCATGTGGATCCAGCCAAGATCCAAGTCATTCGGGATTGGCCATCTCCAACCACTCTGACAGAGCTCCGCAGCTTTCTAGGTCTTGCCAACTTCTATCGCAGATTCGTGTTGGGGTTCTCTCATATCACATGGCCCTTGAGTCAAGTCACCAAGGGAGGAGCGAAAGCAAAGTTCTTTTGGTATGAATCTCAACAGAAGGCATTCATAGAGTTGAAAGATCGCCTCTGCACAACACCAGTGCTTGCATTACCATATTTACAACAACCATTTGAGGTCGAGACAGATGCCTATGACTATGCTATTGGGGCAGTCCTTACTCAACATGGGCATCCAGTGGCATATCACAGTGAAACACTTTCAGACACAGTCCGGAAGTATCCCACTTATGATAAAGAGATGTATTCCATTGTGCAGGCCTGCCGACAATGGAAGCATTACATTTTGGGGAAGGAAACAGTCATCCACACAGACCACCGACCCCTCCAGTTCATACAGACCCAAGGGAAATTGCAGAATGATCGACATCAGAAGTGGTCTACATACCTGCAGCAGTTCCATTTGAATATCAAATATAAGAAGGGTAGCACCAATAATTTTGCATATTGCCTCAGTCGACCACCGATCATGGCGTTAACCACTGTGCTCAACTCTTGTGGGCACGAGACTTTTGATTGGCCACTTCTCTACAAAAGCGACCCAGAATTTGGCCACACATACCAGACACTCTTGGAGGGTCAGCATGTTCCAGATTTTCACCTCCAGGATGCCCTGTTATGCCACCTGGGTCACCTTTGTGTTCCTTCAAGCGAGCGTGCCAAGATGATTTGGGAAGCACACTATAGTCGAACTGCTGGGCATTTCGGGGTCGAGAAAACGGTGGCAGTACTGCAAACGTATTTCTATTGGCCGAATCTTCGACAAGATGTCGGGAAGTATATCAGATCATGTACTGCTTGTGCCATTGCCAAACCGACCATTAAGAAGCAAGGCCTCTATAACCCGCTGCCTACCCCTAGTCGACCTTGGGAATCCATCTCCATGGATTACATGTCAGGCCTTCCTTCCACTAAGCATGGAAATGACTGTGTTTTTGTGGTCGTCGACAAGTTCTCGAAGATGGCCATTATGGTAGCCTGCAAGAAGAATATCACAGCAGAAGCCACTGCTAAACTCTTCTTCGAACGAGTGTGGGTGCACTTTGGGATCCCACAGTCTATCATCTCAGATCGGGACAGTCGGTTTCTCAATACATTTTGGTCCAGCCTCTGGTCAATGCTAGACACCAAACTCACTAAATCCACAGCTTTCCATCCTCAAACTGATGGCCATACACAGGTTGTCAATAGGATGATTGTACACATTCTATGCATGTACAACTCAAAGCATCCACGCACATGAGACGAGAGCCTCCCCTATGTTCAGCACAGCTACAACCGAGTTCTTCATAGCTCGACTGGCCATAGACCTTTTCAGGTGGGCTTGGGATTCCAGCCACTATGCCCCATTGATGTGGCCATGCCACTTGCAGCTACTCACACAGATTCAACTCATGTCCAGTCTGAAACAGACAAAGCAACCAACTTCATTGAACACATCCAACATATTCGCCAACAGGTCCATGACATTCTGGAGAAATCAAATGCCAAGTACAAGCAGCGACATGATCAACATCGGGTGCCACACAAGTTTCAGGTGGGCGACAAAGTCTGGTTGCATTTGCAAAAGGAACGCCTTACTGGAGCCTATCGGAAACTGAGACCACTCCGATATGGTCCCTACACCGTTACTAAGGTTGTGGGAGACAATGCATTTGAACTCAGCATTCCCCCATTCCTTGGCCTGCACCCAGTGTTCAATGTGGACTGTCTGTGGCCATACTTTCCACCATTGCTAGATACATCCGACATTGCAGAACAGCTCACACCCACAGAATTAAATCTAGATTGCATGGAACAAGCTGCAACTGATCGAATCATGGACACACAGATCAAGAATACTCGCCAACAGAATATTCAACTGTATCGAGTTGTCAAAGCAGGCCAACTCCTTCACAATGGCAAGTGGCTCACCAGGGACCAAGTTCAGCAAAAGTTTCCCCATCTCATGGAGGAACTCAACGCAATGGGGACCATTGCTTCCTAAGGGGGGAGGAATGATCCAGGTGGATATTGGTGGCCACCTGCCAAGTCCACCTGGACCCCCACCATTGTTCCTCTCAACATTTTCAGTTTCCTTAATTATAGCGCAGTTTACTATTTTTAGCAGTTTTTCGGGTCCTAAACTTCCGGAGCCGTTTTGAGGCCCTAAACGACGTTTTTTGGGAAATCTAGCTCCGTGATTTTTTAGGTAAAAAATTGTCTTTTTTGTTGTAGTCCTCAGAGAGATCTTTCCAATGGGCTATCATGCGCGTAAAACGGAGATCGTATGCCAAAGTTACGACCCCGGGAAGTTGATGTACCAATTTACCCAAACGGGGCCCATAGTTTGGTGTTTCATCTTCTAGGGTTAGGTTTTGGAATGTTAAGAGTTTTCCATTGTTTCTCAACAATAAATAGGCTTTCGAGCCTCATTGTAAGACAGTTCAGAGGCATGTAGCCGACACATCTCTTCTCAAAGATAAGCTACCATCGCCCTAGCTGGGTTATTTCTATTTCCATTTGTAAGCATATTTCAGTATTTTACAGTAATGAAATGAAGTATTATTTCCGCTGCATATCTGTCTTTATGGTTATCGTTGTATTTTATTGCGTTCCTGTTTAAATCCGGATCAATGGGGGTATTGCAACTCCACCCATACAATGCCTCAAAAGGACTCATCCTCAATGACTCCTGAAAAACATTGTTGTATGCGAACTCTACCAATGGAAGATACCCTTCCCACTTTCGTTGTTGACGCATCACATACATCCTCGACATTTCCTCCAATATCTTTTTGATCCTCTCTGTCTGTCTATCTGTCTGCAGATGATAATTCATGTTGAAGGCAAACTCTGTGCCCAAACCTGCAAACAATTCCTTCGAAAACTTGGAAGTGACCTTTGCATCCCTGTCTGACACAATATTCTTTGGAACACCATGAAGCCTAACCACATCTGTGATGAATACCTGTGCTACATCGCTAGCTGAGAATGTAGACCTCATTGTAATTGAGTTTGCAACCTTTGTTAACATGTCCACAACAACCATTATGGAATCATGTTGTCTCTTTGTCTTCGACAACCCTATGATGAATTCCATGGAAATGAACTCCCATTTCCACTCTGGAATCACAATTGGCTATAACAGTCCACTTGGATGTTTTCGCTCTTCCTTCACTCACTGATAGTCAAAACACCTAGCCACAAACTCTACTACATCCCTCTTCAAATGTAGCCAATAATAGAATTTCTTCACTACAGTCAATGTCTTCTGATAACCTGGGTGACCTGAATAAGTTTTTTCATGAAACTCTCTCAAGATCGCCTTCTTGAGTTCGCTGCTATCTGGAACATATATCTTGTCTTTGAATCTGTCCAATCTATCCATTGTAAGACAATAATCCATATCATGTGCACCTGCACCTGTACGTGTACATGTTCTTGTACCAATACTGCCACATGTACCTACACCAGTACCTGTACTCCTACCTGTTCCATGACTTGCACCTTTACCTATACTATCACATGTACTTATACCACCACCCTACTGTAACCTGTGCACAATATCCATATACCTAACATCCTATTGACGTACCCAGAAGATCCTAGCCTGTAAGTATTTCCCATATGAGCTCATAGCTGCCAAGTGATTTACCTGTACCCACTTGCTACAAGTATTTTCCACCCCATTCTCTTTACCTTTGATGTACCTGATCTCAAAATCAAACTCACTGATCGTGGCCAACGATCTAGCATGGCTGTCATTCAGATTAGGTTGGTCAAACAAATATCTCAATCCAATATGATCACTCATAAGTACAAATGTCCTGCCAAGAAGATAGTGCCTCCACATATTCAAGGTCATGTATCGGGTAATTATTCTCATGCTCATTCAAATTTCGTGACTCATATCATACCAATTGTCCATCCTTCATAACAACTCCACCAGGTACTCTCTTGAAAGCAGCTCTACATACAGAAATATTTAGCACTGGTGCATGTGTCAACAACTTCTTAAGCTGATCAAATCTAGCCAAACACTCCTCTATCAATTTGAACTTCTTACCTTTCCTTTGCAATGATGTGATAGGATAAGAAATCTGTGAGAAGTTCCCGATGAACCTCCGATAATAGCCTGCCATACCCATGAAATATCTCACCTCATCCACACTCTTAGGAGCTACCCACTCCATGATGATTGTTATCTTCTCTGGATATACTGTAATTCCCTCCTTGGAGATCACACACCCCAATAAATGTGCTTCATTCTGAAAGAAACTACACTTGCTGAGCTTAACGTACAACTGATGCTCTCTCAACAACCTCAACACTACTGCTAAATACTCAGCATGCTCTTCCTCATTTTTAGAATATACCAGCATATCATCAATGAACACAATAACAAACTTATCCAAATATCGACGCAACACACTATTCATCAAGCACATAAATGTAGATGGAGCATGAGTTAAGCCAAATTGAACTACAACAAACTCATAATGCTCATACCTATTCCAGAAAGTTGTCTTGTGAATTTTTGCCACTTTGATGAGTACCTTATGGTATCCAGATCTGAGATCGATCTTTGAGAACACTGTTGTTCCCTTCAACTGATCGAACAAGTCATCAATCCTCAGCAAAGGGTACCTATTCTCGATGGTTACTTTGTTCAACTTTCTATAGTCAATGCATAATCTTAGAGTGCCATCTTTCTTCTTCACAAACAATATCGATGCGCCCCAAGGTGATACACTTGGCCTAATGTATCCCTTGTCCAACATTTCCTTCAGCTGCAACTTTAACTTGACCAACTTAGGTGTGCTCATCCTGTAAGTTACTTTTGATGCTGGCGCCGCCCCTCACACTAAATCAATAGAAAATTCTACCTCCCTGTGAGGTGGCAACTCTGTAATGTCCTCAGGAAATACATCCTGAAACTATTGCAAAATTGGGTGCTTGGTCAAAACATCGGCATCCTCAACCTTCTTACTCTTGTCACTAGAAATGTGCACTAAAAATAACATACATCCTTTCCTACGACTACGATTTTCTTCCATAACTGTCACCATACTAACTGATGTGCCTTTCTTCTTACTGTGCAAGACTCTTGGTTCTCCATTGTCATCAACACACTCAATGGCTTTATCATAACAGTCTACCTTGGTTCTATGTATATACAACCAATCCATGTCGAACAACATACTATATGATCCCAATGGTAATACATTTAGATGTGCCGCTATAGGCATAACATTCAAATGAAATGCACAAGCTCTTACCCAATTATGAACTGGATTGTTTGTACCTGTAGCCAACTGCACTAACCAAGAATCTACATGCAATTCCTTACTCAAACCACACTTATCCACCAAGTCAAGACTAACATAGCTATAATTAGATCTAGGGTCAATCAAAATAGAAATAACTTGGTCACAAAGCTTATCGTCCATCTCAATGATACATGCATGGTGTTATGCCTGTCTTTTGTCCACTATTGCATATATATGAGGAATGCTCTACCCTACATCCCCAACAATATGTGCATCCTATGCACTATATATCTGAGACCTACCACCCTGATTTTGTGGACAATCTCTCTTAAGGTTCTCCTTACCACATGTCCACCACTCCAATTGACCAGTACCAACACCTTTATGCTACTGTTGCGACTCATGTCCCTATCTAGGTATAATAAATCTCTTTTGTGGTGCCACATTATTTTTCTTATCTACATGCTAAGTCATTTTCCTCTTAGTCTGCCATTTAATTTTACCTTCGTATTTTCACTTCCATCCTTGCTAAGGCTCATTCTTACGCTTTGATTTTTCATGTCAATGCTTCAATTTCCCAATGACTTCCTCAAGTGACAGAGGCTCATCATACTCAATCCGATCTCTAAATGTTAGTGGAAAACCAATGACAAATCATTGAACTTTAGCCTTCTCATCAGTAAGATATGGTACATACCTTAATAGCTCTAGAACCTTGGTCGTGTACTTTTCATCTCTCATTGATCCCATATTTAGCTCATAGAATGCTTTGGCCTTACTATCAGAGTACCTTTCTGACAAGAATTTCTTCCTTAAAAGCCTCTTGATCTCCTGCCAACACAAGTCATCTATTTTTATGTCTCTGACCCGCTTAACATCTTCCCACCAAATTTCTGCTTTACATTTCAAGATGAAGATCACTACTCTGGCCTTCATGTTATCCGTGTATTCATGCAACTCACAGAATTTGTTCATCCCAAGTATTCAAGCCTCTTCATCTTCCAACCTCTTCACATCTCCATATTCCAACTTTCAACCTCTGCATCTTCCAACCTCTTCACATGTTCCAACTTTCTTAAACTCATCTAGTAAGCATCCCCTATCATTCCTCCTATAAGGATGATAGTTATGATGATGATTGTGTCTATTAGAACCAGAACTAGAATAGTACCTGTGCTCATCACTCGTCCTATTCAGAGTGTCAAACAACTTGCCATCTCTCACTGTGTAAGATCTATCTGACCTGTGTCTACCAGGAGACCTACTTCCATATGCCCCATTAGTTCTATCATCATGTCCATGGCTGATCCAAAGTGGCCCTTGTCGCTGCAAGTCTGACAAAATCTGAAGAAGTATAACATTAACCTCTGCTTTTTTGTCTTGTGCCTATATGGTCCAATCATTATCTACCTTATAACTCCTTATCTATTCCTTCAAGCTTCTTAGTGTATCTGCCAAATCAAAAGAGTTCCCAACACCATACTTCTCTTCAGATTCATAGGGAGGTTCTATGTAGTCTACCACCTTTCTAGCCATTTGATCTTTTTCCTGCAATGCATAATATGCCAGCTAAACTAAATCATAATAGACCAATGTAACTTAGAATAATTCAGGGAGGATACCTTATCTGCAAGATCATCAAATCAACGTGATACATGTATAACATAAACATAACATCATATAGACATACACAAATAAATGCATCAACACATAAACATCATTCTAGCTAGGGTCCGGTCATCAATGCAAGGGCATATCAATAAAGCATGTTATGACATCATGCATGACAACAACCATCATTCCGTTGTACACATTGGCACATGCAACTATCAACATACATAAGCAATTCCTAATCAACTACACATGTGCATAAACGTATGTAGTTGAGCATAAGGGATCAACTCTTGCAATCAATCTACAAGACTGATACATGTAATCAAACATTCAAGAATGCCCCTAACATACAAGGGTGTGGTCAAGTATCATATAATCAGCATGTAAGCGACATATAACCATGTGTAACCGGTCATATAATCATGACGATGCATTCCAAAAAATCAATCATCAAGCCCCTCATGAAAACCTTACTACCATCATGATCAACATCAATCAAATGCAACAAGCACATGGAATGAAAGTGTAGGAGACACACATGCAACTGACATGCATGCATGAACAATGCACACCGCCCATCCAATTTGAGGGGTGAACCATGCTCTGGTACCACTCTATAACACCCTCTTCCCACATCTACCCAAGTAACTAGTCAACTGGGGTAAACATGCGACGAGAGGCTACTATGATTGGATTTGACCTCCTATGTGACCTTAAGGAAGTGGAATGGATAGAACACATCAACCAACTTATCTACATCAGTAACAAAACCCTCAGGAGACATGTCATCCACTTAGACATACTGTTCCTAGGTCCCACTGATGTTTTGTACATCTTAAGCCTCAGTCACTCTCTTGCTATAGGCATGGGAGTGTCCATAAACCCAAATTCACTCTCACAAGATTTCTTACTAGTGTCAAGAGACCCAATTTTCTAGTTCTATGCCAGTGTCCTCGGGATTTGAGTCACTTTTTCAGGCCCAAAACCCAGGTCACTACTGAGAATGGAATGATATCTTAAGATCAATCATATAACAGGGAAAAAATGATGCAAAAACAATAAGTTAATCAAGACCTTAATCAGAAACCTACTATCCATGACAGGAATTTCTTCAAACATATCATCAACATGTAAGCTACAGGTATAAACAACATAATTTAGTGTAGGGATCTCATACTTATCTGAGAATCGCTATGAACCATTGTTCCCTCATCCCATTTGCTACATTACCATCTATTAGGCCATATATATATTATCCATTCATTTGCAAGCAAAAACATGTTGAGATCCATACATAGCTACTGTCATAAAGAACACATATAACCAACATAATAAAAACAAAAGTACTCATGAGTGTACAACCATATAAACCACATATGATCCATCAAAATACTCATTTAAATACAAGGAGAAATAACCTTTCATTAATGATGCAAAATCCAAACCTAGGATGGGACTTCCATGTTCCACCTAACAGTAGAATGGCTGAGCCAAATCTCTCTTCATCCATTCACCCCCGTGCCATATTCCAATGGGACTCAAACCAAAGAATCAAGCAGGGCATACCGAGGCTAAACGACCTCACCCTCATCAATAGAAACCAGGCTTTACTGTAATGCATCCTGTATCACTAGGCCAACATAATGAATTCATCATAACAGGATTTACCGTGATCTCCACCTGATCCCATGGCCAAACAAGTATGGATGCCATCGGATTTCTCCACCTAAACCATGAGAATTTTTCCTACCTCCTAGTCTCTCCAGCTTTTCTACAATCCAAACCCAGATCACTAGGCCCTAAACCAATACACACTCTCCAGGCTTTACCGCATATCCCAAACCAGAGATTACTAGGCCCAATAGAGAGAAAACCATCCCTTGGCTTTACCATATATCATGTCATTCACTGACAAGGATTCCTAGGCCCACTAAGGCAACACAATCTTGGCTTTACCACAACCCACAATCTGGCTAAGGGGTCACTAGACCAATGGATTTACCGTGATCCACAGTCTGGTTCATGGATCGCTAGGCCATGTTCTCTATCATTCGAAGATCCACCCCATTTGACTTCGAATCCATCGAGCAATCCAGCTCAACCAAGACATAAGAACCCCATCACAACATGGCTATCTAGAAATGGAAAGGCAAGGATGAAAACATTGTTACACATGAAAAAAACCATGCCACAATAGAAAACGAACCACATGCAAAACCACGCATTCCAAATCTAGCAAGGAAAATACACATGCAATTCGATACCTACAATGAAGACTGTTGTAACTATTTTATCCTACCTTTCCCTACTTTGCTTCATGTTGCCTTCTTTGCATTTCTTTCTCTAATGCCAAAATTGTTCCAAGAAAACTCTAAGTGTGCAAGAGTGAGAGAGAGAGAGAGAATAATGAGAGAGATCCAAAAATAAACTAACAAAAGGTTACCAACTGATCCTCAGAAGCCTTTTTATGAATGAGGCCTTTATTTTCTTCATTTTCCATTATTTTCCTTCAATTTCCTCCTCACATGCAACCTATCACCTTTCACCTCCTTTTTCTCCTAATTTCCATTATTTTCATAAATAAATGTGTAAAAAATCCCATTTTGTCTTTCTAAAGCCTTAACCATTGCCTTTGCCAATTTCCTTAGCCATAAACAATCAAATGAACACCCTCTAGGATGTCTTTCCCAACATTCAGCTTGGAATAAGTGTCCCATCAACCGTGGTTATTATTTTTTCCTCTATTCACTTTTATTACATGGAATTTTTACCAGCACTGTTACAATGGGACTTTATGGCAAGGAAACAATATTGGACATCATCCTAGAATGATCCAGGTATCAAGTTCTCATCTACCCAGAGTCTTACCATTCCTTTTTAGTGTATATGCAATGCTAATATGTTTCAATTAAGGGAAATTACTACTACTATTTTTTGCCCTTTTCCCTTCGGTATTCATAGGTCATAGTGGGGGAGATGATAATTATGGTAATGAGCTACCACAATTACTTTATGTTTCCTATGAAAAGAGTCATGGTTTCCAACACCACAAGAAATTAGACCAAATGAATGCAATGGTATATTCCTTGCTATGTACACATACTATTTTTATGTTTATTTCCTCATATAAAGTTCATTAATCATTATGTTGAAGATGATGATTGTTATCCATTATTCAACCTAGGTCCCAGTTTCTATTGCCCCCACAAATGGCCCCTTTCTGTTGAACTTTGATTTTCATCACTATATAAACACCAACAAAGCTCTTTGTGAGGCAATGTGTTTTCATGTTTTCTAATGGATCTTGCTCTTATGAAGAAAAATTTCTCGATATAGTTTCCTCAAATACTTAATAATTGATTTGGCAACTAACTAAGTTACCAAGTTTGTGAGTGCTTAACTAGTGTCAAAGTTGTTTTTAAAGTGATTTATTTTGATACTTGTTTTTATAAAGGAACTATTTCATCTCTTCCCTCATTCTAAATCCTTCCAATATCTTAGTATGGAAGTGAGGAAGAGGTTTGACCATAAAGTGTTAACTTATGGACATTTTGCAATAGTGGTGTACTTGGGATTTGGAGTCTGTTTCATTTTCATTTTGGATTTGAGGAGCAACTTCAAATTTCCAGGTAATGCCTTTATTAGCCTCTGGGCCACCTACTTTGAAATATATTCCAAAAGATTTGGTTAATGTTATTGGTATGATTTCTATCATTTTATGGAAAGGAAGAGGAGGAAAATACACAAAAAATCACACACAAATAAACTTCTATTCATTCAGATTTCTCACATACACAAATACAAGGCTACGACTCTTAGCTCTTTTGGCCTAATACCTCTCACAATGACCCATCCATGGGTATGTAAAGACCACCCTTAGTAAATATGAAATCATGCAATCTCTAACTAGACATGCATTTTATCCATCTAACTGCTCCATGCAAATTCACACTTGACTTCTAATATCGGACTCGACTTAACTCAACTCAACTATTCACTTCATCACTACGATCTTTCTAGATATGCATGCGGGAGTAATTACCATTTCCAATACTCCCCCTTAATTATAACCATATGCCTACTGGTCTGTGTCTTAGTTAGGCTTACAATAAAAAAATGACTCAAAAACTTTTACAATTTTGAATTTTCATCTTCTTGCTTCTTCTAAATTCTATGCTCTCGAAATTGTTTCAGCTTCACCTTCAATTTATATGTTTCTTTCTTTTTGAAAGCTCTATGCTTTTTCACCTTTTGTTGTTGTTGTTTCTTCTTGACATTTTTGGTTAACATTTTGAAAATTAGATGAGGGTTCTTGAGCCTCTTCTGATCACTTTCTTCTTCAATAATCTACTTACTATGTAATGTTTCCATTTATGCACACTATCATCGAGCTTATAACCAAAAATCAATTTATCATTATCATAAAGCCGATCACTCAACTACTGCCATTACATTATCTTCTATAAAATTTAATTTCATGAAAACTCCAAAATTGAAAGATTTCTTCAACATTTTCTTCTTCTCCACAAATTTTGAAGATTTTCGCTTCACTTTCATCATTAGGTATTGTTGGTTTTTTCTTGTAATTTGCACACTCAAGACCACCAATAGGCTTACATGTAAAATCATAATCACTCTCCTTTTTATTTTTCACCATTTCTTTTAATTCTTTTATTTAAGTTGTTTCTTTAAGACTATCATCAATTTGTTCAATTCGATTCTCAATCCAATCTTAAATGAGCTTTAGATCCGCATCAAATATATCAACAACTTTGTTTTCAACTTCAAGTCTCTTGCTTTTTTGAACACCTGCATATTAAAAAACAATGTTAAAAACATCTTCATTATTCTATGTAGTGAGATCTTTCTCCTCTTCCTGTTTCTTCTTTGCCTTCTCTTCCACTTCTTTACCAACATCTGGTACTGCAAACAAGTTTTCTTCCATTTGGCTTCCAGACAAAAGTGGGCTTTTCTCATCAAATAACAACATATCAATGTGTTATTTATGTTGCATCATGTGTAAACTCTCATCATCAGTTAATTTTTCTTTATTAATTTTAACATCAAAAATTTCAATTTTTGGATCCACCAAACCACTTGCTTCTCCATTAGTAGCTTTATCTATGCCAAACTCAACTGCTACTAGTTCATGCATTGCTTCATGAGTATTTCCAACTTTTGCTTCATAAATTTCTATTGTAGTGGTAACTTCAACTTTCATTCTTCATAAGAAATGGAACTTACCATATTACCAGTATCAATTCCTATTTCAATATAATTTTCATCCACCTTATTTTGGGATATTCAAGCATGCATGTGCTTATTAGCAATTTCAACTTCACAAAATTCAAAAACTATTTTTGAATTCACCAATTCACATATCATTTTGCATTCATCATCCACATGTGTCTCGTCGCAGTGGGATTCACCATCCACTTGAATATGTTCTTTCTCTGCTTCACACATAGAGGCTTCAACTTCTTTCTCTATTATATTGTCTATGTCTTCTTCATCCATATGAACGTTTGCATAATGGATCACACTTTTACAGTCTTCATGGCCATCATCCACCATGGAGTGGGATTCTCCAAGAGCTATTCTCCTCCCAGAGTCTTGCTCATCTACTATCATATCTATGGCTGACTTGTCCATTGATTCTTTAACAGACTATGACACAAATTGCTGCTATATGTCACTTTCCTTTATACCAAATTATTCTTCTATAATATTCCATGATTCTTAGGAATATGTAGCTTTTGCTACCTTGTACAAAAACTTCCCATCTAATGCTTTTTTTATAAAATCTAATACTAACACATCACATACTTCATCATATGGGTTACTAGACCAGTACTCAATCAACTCTTTATATCGAAGAAAAATTTGCATTTTGACAACCCAAAAATCAAAATTTTTACCAATAAAATTTGGAAGTGTTATTAGATCCATCCCCATCCATGCATCCTTGACTTGTTCTACTTCATCTACTTGACTTTTAGATTCCTCGCCTCTGGGAAGAACCTCTAAGATCTCTTTGAAATACTCTAGGTCTTCTGTTTGATTTGTTTTCTGTTGCTTCAACCTCGCTTTGCGACCCATGATTGTCGCCTTTCTTTTGCCTTATGTGTTCTTTCATTATTGCATGAGGCTTCTTTCCAAATTGTCCCTAGAAAAAAAATATGTTTTTCAATATGTGCCCATGCAAGGCACAATCTTCATCATATTTATGTATCCTTATGATAAAGAGGTATTTTTCCAAAGCCAACACATTGTCATGCTTGACAAGATAGGAAAAACAATCACAGATGGATATACCTTTTCAAATCCCTAAACTCGTTCAAATAAAGCGCTTTTAAAATTTATATAAACCCTTTTAAAAAATCTCATAAACGATAAGCCCTTTTTGAAAATGTGCCCATACAAGGCACAATCTTCATCATATTTATGTATCCTTATGATAAAGAGGTATTTTTCCAAAGCCAACACATTGTCATGCTTGACAAGATAGGAAAAACAATCATAGATGGATATACCTTTTCAAAGCCCTAAACTCATTCAAATAAAGCGCTTTTAGAATTTATATAAACCCTTTTAAAAAATATCATAAACGATAACCCCTTTTTGAAAATCCCATATGCCTTGTCAAATGACTTTAAATATATATATATATATATTTAGAGGCATTTTTCAATATATTAAAAAATATTTCTTTTAAAACACCAAGAAAAATACACAAAAAATCAGACACACAAATACACTTCTATTCATTAAACTTTCTCACATACACAACTACCGAGTTTCTCTTTGCTATTCTAGTCTCATATTTCTCATAATAACCTAAACACGGGTATATAAGGACCTCACTAAATATGGAACCATGGAATCTCTAACTAGACTTGTCTTTTCTCCAGCTAAATGCTCCATGTAAACTCACACTTGACTTCTAATATTGGACTCCACCTAACTCAATTCAAATCTTCACTTCATCACTGGACTTGAATATTTCTAGATCTATATGTGGTAGTAATTAGTATTTCTAACATCCTTGGAATATATCGTGGTACTAGTTTCGACACCTTGAATTTGGTGAAGTTGTGGATTACCCTGTTAATAAAGTTTCATGTTCTGTTTGTGATGATCAAGAAGTAAGGTTGACTTTCGAAACCATTTCATCAACTTGAGGATTGGGAAGGAAGTGGGTGCCATTTTGTAAAAAATACGGTATCGAGCTCATGGCTCCGTAATTCTACTTTGCCTAGAATATTTATTATTTAAAGGATAAAGAATAACCTTCCTTTATTGAAGAATGGAGAGAAATGAAGGAAAGTACCCATTAAAGTCTCCAAATGTAAGTGCTACTTTTTTAGGTTTATTTATTTTCATTGTCCTTGACATCCTCCATCTTTGTGTCAATATGAGAGAGAATAAGAATAGTACAAAATCCAGACTAATGCTCTTGTGGCCAAAGTACAAAAATTGCCAGAGGAGTGACGGACCATGAAAAATGGGACTCTACGACCAAGAAAGAATACTCAACACCATCCTTAGATGATCCAGGTATCATGTACTCATCTACCCTGGAGTCTAATCTTTTCTTTATACTCTATATGGAATATCATAATTTTCTTTTCCTTTTGTTAACATGTTAATATGTTTTAGGTAAGGGAAATCACCACTATTGAATTTTTAACTTTCCCCTTAAGGTATTCCAAGGTCATAATGGAAGAGTTGATAATGATGGAATTGAATTACCACTATTAGTTTATGTATCCTATGAAAAGAGGTCTGGTTTCCAACACCACAAGAAAGATGATGTAATGAATGCATTGGTATATTCCTTGCTATGGATACATCTCTTTCTTTCTATTGATTTCTTCATATGAAAGTCATTAATCATTATGCTAAATATGATTATTGTTATCCATTTCTCTACTTAGGTCCCAGTTTCTACTGTCCCCACAAATGGGCTCTTTCTGTTGAACTTTGATTGTGATCATTATATAAACAACAACAAAGCTCTTCGTGAGGCAATGTGTTTTCGTGTTTTCTAATGGATACTGCTCTTGGGAAGAAAACTTGTTGTGTACAGTTTCCTCGGATATTTGATGGATTGATCGACGCAATATATATTCTAATCGTAAAACTTTGTTCTTTGATGTAAGCATTGAGAAACACCCAAAATATACTCTTATATGCAATTATTTAGTTTTCACAGCCTCGTATATTAATTTTGAGATTTTGTAGATAATCTTGAGAGGTTTCTATGATATACAAGGGCCCATCTATGTGGGTATAGGGTGTTGTTTTAATAGACAAGCAATCCATGGGGATGACCCCATTATTAGTTATAAGGATCTTGAACCAACATCTCTTCTAAAATGTTGTTGGGCATCTATAAAGAAGAGAAGAAAGGTAGCAGTAGTCTTCATAGATTCATCTGTCACCATCTTAATGCAAGGTATGAAGAATTGAAATGTTTATAAAACCTATGAATTTTATATAAATAATTCAATTAAAATATATATTTAAATTTAAACATGATTTTTTTCTCCTTTAATTTGAGTCCAAATATATGTTAACTACTGATTCATAATTATTCATCCTTGGATGGAAGCCTTCTGTTGATTGATAATTATTCATACTTGGATGGAAGCATTCGATTGTATTTCAAAGAGCAGGGGCATAATAGCTTCTTACCTATTTAACCCATCTAGAATATCAACCAAAATAGTCGATGAAATTTTTCTATAATTCAAATAAATCTCCACTTAGTCTTATCTCCAGTATGAATCATTATATCCTCACCTAGTATTATCAATCGTATTAATTAGATTTGGTTGTTTTGTTGCTATCCCCCTCATGGTCGTTATAGTTGTTCTACTGCTACCCATGCATATGAGGCCCATGAAAATCAACCATGGTCAACCATGATTAAGCATGGTCAACGATGGTCAACAATAATTAATTATGGTTGAATTTCATCAACCATGATCAACCTTGATTAAAATCTCTTTCATCATGATCAAATATGATGGTCAAGCACGGGCAATCATGGTCAACCATGTTTTATAAAATCAAACCTTGTCAACCATGGTCAATCATGGTCAATCATGGTCAACCATGGTTAATCATGGTCAACCATGGTCAATCATGGTCAACCATGGTCAAACGTTTCATTGTGACAAAGATTATCGTGATACGAAAATCAACCATGGTCCAATGTCACATTGTGACAAACATTGTCTCGAAAATCGGTCATGGTCCACCATGGTCCAACGTCTCATTGTGACAAGGTATGCCTCAATATGGAAATCAACCATGGTCAACCATGTTTATTTTAGGGTTTATAATATTTATTTTAGGGTTTATATACCTTGGGTTTATAATATTAATCCATTCGGTTTATTAATCTAAGGGTTCATATTCCTAGGCTTTAAGGATTGTCTCAATATGAAAATCAACCATTGTCCAAAACCATGGTCAATGATGTTTATTTTAGTGTTTATAATATTTATCTTAGGGTTATATACCATGGGTTTATAAAATTTGTCCCTTGGGTTTAATATTATTTAGCCATGGTCAACCATGGTTGAATCAATCATGGTCAACTATGGTCCAAGGTCGCATTGTGAGAAAAAATGTCTCAATATGAAAATCAATCATTGTCTCAACCATGGTCCAACGTTGCATTATGACAAATATTGTCTCAATATGATAATCATGGTCAACCATGGTCAATAATTTGTCAACCATGGTCAATAATTGGTCAACCATGTTTTATAAAATCAAATATGGTCATCCATGCTCTATCATGGTCAACCATGGTCGAATGTCGCATTGTCACAAAGATTGTGTTGATAAGAAGATCAACTATGGTTAAGCATGGTCAAATATGGTCCAACGTCAAATTGTGACAAGGAATGATCTCCGTATGAAAACCAATCATGGTCAACCATGTTTATTTTGTTTTTATAATATCTATCGTAGGGTTTATATAGCTTGGGTTTATAATATTAGTCCCTTAGATTTAATATTATTCCCTTGGATTCATAAGCCCTTTGGGTTTGAATATTAATCCCTTGGGTTTATACTAGCATTTTCACCAGATGTTGCAAAGGAAACACCGTAAGGCATAAATTCAATAAGAATCATGACATATAAAAAATCATTAAGGATAAAAATTAGTAAACAAAATTCCATTCAAAGCTAGAAGATAAAGAGAAATCACATATGTTATGCCAAATTTGACAAGTTCTATAACATTTCGAACATAGATTGCCTCTTAATCTTCAAAGATGGTATTTCAAGTTCCAATAGAAAATATTTGATAGATTTTGAAAAAATATGAGTACATGAGATAAAATAAATAAAATAATATTAATTCATCAACAATATGATAAATAATTAAACAAGAATATCTGAAGAGGGTGATGATGAGAGTTAGCATGGTGGTATTGGTTAGTGTGAATTTTTTTGTGATAAGCTTACAAGGAAAGTGAACCATCAGAGAGACGAGGGTAGGGATGAGTGCTCTTCCAAATCCCTTGTAAATTGGATATGTGAGGAAATGTTGTTCAGGTGATGAAGAAAAGCTTAGAGGGATGCAAGCCCATGGGGCCAAAATATGAAAGTGTCACCAACAAACTTGTACCAACATTTGGGTTTTTGATGCCAAGAATTAAGGACCATAGAATCGAAATGCTCCATAAATATATTTGCCACAACCAAAGATTGGGAAGACCACATTGTCATTCTTTTTGTCTGTTCATAGAAGATACCATTGTAGGAGAAGAAGGTCGAGGATAGACAAATTTTAATAAGGTTAAGGGTTTCAATGTCGACCAACTTGGATATTAATTCTAAAGCTTAGGGGACAAGGATTTTGGTAAAGAATGAGACAACATCAAAGCTAACGAAGATGTCATTGAGGTCAAAATGAATGGATTTTGCCTTTTGGATGAAGTGGGGGGAATATTTAATGAAGGAATAAGATGTTTCGTTAAAGGTTTTAAGCTGGGTTGAAGCTTGGTGGCTAGGAAGCGAGAAAGTGCATGAGTGTGGGCTCCATTAGCACTCATTATGGGTCTTAAGGGGATATCCCTTTTATGAATCATTGATTGCCCATAGATGCTGGGGGTCATAGGATGTTGAGGGATTAGCCACTTCTGAGTAATAGGATCAAGATGAAGAGGAGAAATCACACTTTTTATATGCCATAACACTTACTGCACCCAAATTTAGGAGTTAAAAAACCTCATATCCTTTAAATACTTCTTCTTCAAAATCAAATGCATTGTCTGTGATTACGCTTATGGTGGTTACATAGAAAAACAACAAAGAAAAACGTCAAATATTACATAATGGCTTTAGATCCCAACTGGACTTGATGATCTTCAGATAATGGATTTGGTATATTTTGCATGCCACAATACTTAGCATTCAAGCACAAATTTCTCAAGATGCTGCATAACATATTCATTGTTTCTTCTCTTTAAAGATATTCTCTTCCTTTAAGCACATCCCATTCTCTACAAGGAATGTAAACTCAAATCTATTATATAGTAAAAATTGAACCTATTAATCATGGAATTGGCATTGTTATAAATCTTTTACAAGCAAGAGATATTTTGTTCATGCATAGCAAACTATATGATATGTGGAAAGTCCTCATCAACAACTATATTCCCATTGTAGTATGATACATAGAAGAATATTATCCTCATGATGCCAACAACAAGAAATATCAGTGACATATAGTGTTCTTGTCCCCTCCCTAACCAATGGAGAAGAATGAAATATAAAGTAAACAATTTGTCTATGGAGGTGGAACAACTCCATCTCTGTATGCAAGTGGTCAATGGCTTCTTATGCATGTATTAACAAAATGTTCATTTGATGTGCATCACTTTCTTATGTGCCATCAATTTTTTACTCTAAAGTTATGGGTGGCACATTCCATAGTTTCTTATTAAATGGTTTACGCATCCTTTGTTGCTTTCATATTTGTGTTGAAACACTAAATACTGCTTTTTCAAACTACAATGTTGTGCTTTGCAAAATTATTGTGTATACAAGGCAATGATGATATTAGCCAGGGGATAACAACTCTGAAATTTTGTTAGATTTTTGTAGGGGAAATATTTCATGGAGCCCCTTAAGTTCCAAAGGTGTAAGAAATTATATTTCTAGAATTGGTAAATAGGCAACACAATTTAATCTAGAGTAAATAACTCACAATTTTTTTTGTTTGTCACTATTACCTTTATTTTGGGCCAACAACAAGCAATATCAGTGACATATAGCATTCTTACAACAAGAAATCTGAGTGACATACGCGTTCTTGTCCCCTGCCTAACCAATGGAGAAGAATGAAATGTAAAGTGAACAATTTATTTATGGAGGTGGAACAAATCCATCTTTGTATACAAGCGGTCAATGGATTTGTATGCATGTATTAACAAAATGTTCATTTGGTGTGCATTTCTTTCTTATGTGCCATAAATTTTGCACTCTAAAGTTATGGGTGGTACATTCCTAGTTTCTTATTAAATGGTTTGTGTATCCTTTGTTAATTTCATATTTGTGTTGAAACACTAGATACTTCATTTTCAAACTGTAATGTTGCGCTTTGCAAAATTATTGTGTATACAAGGCAATGATGATATTAGCCAAGGGAAGAAATGCTATCATTGACATATAGTGTTCTTGTCCCCTGAATAACCAATGGAGAAGAATGAAATATAAAGTAACCAATTTATTTATTGAGGTGGAACAACTCCATCTCTGTATAAGTGGTCAATGGATTCTTATTCATGTACTAACAAAATGTTCATTTGATGTACATTGCTTTCAAATAATTGTTAATTTACCTGATATACCCATTCCAATTCCCAGACTAAGAAAACCTAACTTTATAATCTCACAATAATTTCTCAATATCATAAAATTATATAGTTGATTTCCTCTAAATTTTAAGAGGGACTAAGCGTTCTTACAACAAGCAATCTCAGTGACATATAGCGTAGCGTTCTTGTCCCCTGCCTAACCAATGGAGAAGAATGAAATATAAAGTAAACAATTTATTTATAGAGGTGGAACAACTCCATCTCTGTATGCAAGTGGTCAATGGCTTCTTATGCATGTATTAACAAAATGGTCATTTGATGTGCATTGCTTTCTTATGTGCCATCAAATTTTCACTCTAAAGTTATGGGTGGCACATCCCATAGTTTCTTTATGTATCCTTTGTTAATTTCATATTTGTGTTGAAACACTAGATACTGTTTTTTCAAACTATGCTTTTTCAAACTACAATGTTGCGCTCTGCAAAATTATTGTGTATACAAGGAAATGCTGATATTAGCCAGGGGAAAAAAACGCTATCAATGTCATATAACATTCTTGTCATATAGCATTCTTGTCCCCTGCCGAACCAATGGAAAATAATGAAATATTAAGTAAAGAATTTATTTATGAAGGTGGAACAACTCCATCTCTATATGCAAGTGGTCAATAGCTTCTTATGCATGTATTAACAAAATGTTCATTTGATGTGTATTGCTTTCTTATATTTGTTTATTGACCTGATATACCCATTCCAATTCTCGGACTAAAAAAAAACCTAATTTTATAATCTCACAATAATTTCTCAATACCATAAAATCATATACTTTATTTCCTCTAAATTTTAAGAGGGACTAAACTTCTCGCTTCTAACCAAAATTTGAAATTATAGCATTAGTAACCAAAATTTGAAATTATAGCATTAGTAACCTGGAAAATCTAAAAACATGACATTAAAGTTATATGAGATTTAATTTACGCATGTTGTTATGACTTTGTAAGTCTAACTTCTATTTGCGTTCTCCTCCCCTGCCTAACCAATGGAGAAGAATAAAATATAAAGTAAACAATTTATTTATGGAGGTGGAACAGCTCCATCTCTCAATGCAAGTGGTCATGCAAGTGGTCAATCGCTTCTTATGCATGTATTAACAAAATGTTCATTTGATGTGCACTGCTTTCTTATATTTGTTAATTGACCTGATATACCCATTCCAATTCTCAGACTAAGAAAAGCCTAATTTTATAATCTCACAATAATTTCTCAATATCATAAAATTATATACTTGATTTCCTCTCAAATTTAAGAGGGGCCAAATTGCTCGTTTCTAACCAAAATTTGAAATTATAACATTAGTAACTTTGGAAAATCTAAAAACATGACATTAAAGTTATATGAGATTTAATTTACACATGTTCTTATGACTTTGTAAGTCTAACTTCTAAATCTGAAATTATAACATTAGTAACCCGGAAAATCTAAAACCATGACATGAAAGCTATATGAGATTTAATTTATGACATGAAATCTATATGAGATTTAATTTACACATGTTCTTATGACTTTGAAAGTCTAACTTCTAAATATGAAATTATAGCATTAGTAACTTGGAAAATCTAATAACATGACATTAAAATTATATGAGATTAAATCTACACATGTTCTAATGACTTTGTAAGTCTAACTTCTATTTGGAGAAGAATGAAATATAAAGTAAAGAATTTATTTATGGAGGTGGAACAACTCCATCTCTGTATGCAAATGGTCAATGGATTCTTATGCATGTATTAACAAAATGTTCATTTGATATGCATTTCTTTCTTATATTTGTTAATTCACTGATATACCATTCCAATTCTCGGACTAAAAAAAAAAGCCTAATTTTATAATTTCACAATAATTTTTCAATATCATAAAATTATATACTTGATTTCCTCTAAAATTTAAGAAGGACTAAACTGCTCCCTTCTAACCAAAATATGAAATTATAACAAAAATATGAAATTATAACAATAGTAACCTCGAAAATCTAAAATGATGACATTAAAGTTATATGAGATTTAATTTACACATGTTCTTATGACTTTGTAAGTCTAACTTCTAAATCTAAAATTATAACATTAGTAAACTGGAAAATCTAAAAACATGACATTAAAGTTATATGAGATTTAATTTAGACATGTTCTTACAAAGTAGACTTTGTAAGTCTAACTTCTATTTAATTAGTCAATGATACTAGACATTTCGATTTATCCATCAATCGTTTTTTCAGATTTTTTTAAAATTAAACTGAACTATATCATTAAATTTTGAACTTATATAGGACTATATATACATGTTCTACATTCCTCATTTAACAAAATTAAAAAGTTAAAAAATAGGAAATAAAAACATTCAGTCAAGGTTTCCGTGGCCACCAATTCGGGCTGCCCCAGTTGCCACGACTGACGCCTTCTCTAAAAATGCCACGATGGTAACACCATGCAGTTTCCTAGCGCTTGTTCTCTGTGGAGATAGAAAAGGGCCATCATTTGGAGCTGCCTTGCCACGATGGGCAGCCCATGCAGGCTACTCCAGCACTAATTCATTGGACGTGGCTTATGAACATGATTGAGAGAGCGAGGCCACCATTTGGACCAACGTTCAATTGCCGTGAATGATCACTTTTCCTGGTAATGCCACAATGGTCAGACCATGCAAGTTTTCCTAGCACCACTTCTATTTCTTTTCTTCTGAATAACTGATGAGCAAACGTGGTCGAATGTCTGTGTCCAAAATGGTGAAAAAAGCGAGACTTGTACGTTGCAAAATATCCAACAGGTTTACATGACATGCTCAAACATTTTGAATATACAGTGCGGTTGTAGCAAGCATGTTTTTTCATTAGACAAAACAGAGATACAACAATTAGAATATGGGATGGATCATGCTGGAAAGGAAGGCGGGGGTTACAAAATATAGAGGATAAGAGTCTTGTAGAAGTGGACAATCTAAATAACATACATATGCATAACCAGCTTAGGGATATGGGGAGAGATCTTACTGAGGATTCAAGGTTGTCGCGTCGTCTTTGGCGTTGGACAGAGAAAGTAATTGACGATTGCTCGCTGCTATCATCTATAAGTGCTCAATCATCCATTCCTATCCATTCCTTTTGTACGTTATTCAATAAAAATTTGGGTTCAGTTTCTAGTTAATTTGGGTTTAATTTTTTATTTCCCTTTCCATTTTTGCAAGCCTCAATAGTTAATAGCTATTGCATATCATTCTTCAGAATTGACAAATAAGAACCGCTTCCTATACCGTTATTGGGTACACTACATTAATATACAAAAACAACTACTGCTTCTCCTACCTTAGCCTCTGGTGGCTCTACCCTAGCTGCTGGTTTTGTGAGGTGCATGGAATGAGCTGCTCTATGTAATAGAGGTGCTCGGGTTTGCATATTCGAAGCGTTTAGTGGGACGGGTGGGATTCACTATACTGTGATTTGATGGATCAGTATCAGCATCAATAGGTGTTGGTCCTTTGCGGACGGGTGGGATTCACTATACTGTGATTTCATGGATCAGTACCAGCATCAATAGGTGTTGGTCCTTTGCATGACCCTAGTTCATAGTAAATTCCTCTATGTTATATGCTTCATGTGTCCATGATGCTACTATTGGCTGTGCTCTTGCCTTTCCGATGAGGGCACCCTTGCTTCTGTCTCTGCAGGTTCTTGTGCTCTCTCTGTTGCCCCTTTGCAGGGCTCGTCCCATTATCTGGTAATATGCCTTGCTGTGGACCATCAGTGGTCCCTTCCTCTTGCGCAGTTCACACATTACAAAATTGCCAGAAAAATCTGTTATCTCTAATAACTGAAGGCCTTGGTGTTAAGAAATTTCTCAGAAATCAGAAATCATTTCAATACCAAACTTCTTTGAACATTTATCAAACCTCCAACATATGGAGCTGCATCATTACACGAAATTGAAGAGGATTCCAAATTCATTTGGAAATTTAAACAAGCTTACATATCTACATATCTTGATTTGAGTAGTTGCAACAGATTAACTATCTGGAGGGTTTCTTGCAACGGATTAACTATCTGGAGCGAAATGCTTGGAAAAATAAACGCGCTTGAGTCAGAAGCTAGATTCGTTTGTGCAGTTGGGAAAGTGGTTGTGAAATGGATGGGTTTCCGTGCGGTTGGGAAAGTGGTTGTGAAATGGATGGACTTGAAACCGAGTAGTAACAATATTCCAATTTAAATTAATGGATAATCATAATTTAATCGTCTAATTCAATCGTCTAATAAAATATCCAATGGCACGGATTATGACACAAAGGCAGTTAAGAAAGTCATTTTCAGAGGGAATGTCTTACCGCATAAATATCAATCGCTTAGGTTTATTATTCCCTTGGGTTTATAATATCAATCCCTTAGATTTATTATTTCTTTAGGTTTATAGTTAATTAATTATTATTAATTAATAATGTTATTAAATAATGTAACATTAATTTATTATTAAATAGTAGTAATAAAAGCAATTAAATAATTACTATTATTTAATTTAACTTAATTTTGTAATAGTTTAATTTAATTTAAAATAATAATAAACACCACAATAGTGTGTGAGAGTCTCTTGTTTGTGGGACAAGGGACCCACCTCCCCTTACTAAGTCTACCAAGGCATACATACTCTACCTCTCTAATTTTGAACATGTAATCTCTTAATAGAAAACACATGCTCGTAACCATTAAGTCACTAAAATTATATTATAATTTACAACTTGATTAATAGTAATTCTATAATTTCAATAAATATTTGCTTAATAGTATCTACTTTGTGAATCATTATATGCTAAACTAGTTGTTCTGTTGTTGGTAGTTGTTCTGTTGTTGGTTGTGTTATATCATTATATCTTAAACTAGTTGTTCTAAATCATTATGAATCATTACATCGTTTTTCTAAATCCACATTCATATGACGAAGCAGTCTCTATTTATTCTAAATCCACATTCATATGACGAAGCAGTCATTGATTGGTGAATTGATCTATAGTTATATATTCCGAAATTAATCACAGGTTAGAGTTGGTGAGGATCAGTTGAACCTGCAATCACAAGTCTGACCAGTACAGAAAGTAACCTTGACTGACCAGTACAGAAAGTAACCTTGACTCCTCGCTCTGTCACCTGTGGCATAAAGACAACGGAGATAAATAAAGGGACGACTTCATCCTAATTCCCTGCATAAGTTTGGTCTTTCCCGAGAAAAGCCCTTATGTGATCTGACAGGAGTTCATATGGCTGTATTTATTGCCCACAGTCCAACTTTTCACTGACTTTCTCAGCTCATTTCTCATCAACCGATTGGACAGACAAACATGCCCACACTAGTTTTTCTGGTAGTTGTTCTATTGTTGGTAGTTGTCCTGTTGTTGGTGGCACGTTATTAACCTCTTCACCGGGGTTCCACTCACTTACTAGTTACATGATGTGTTGCCATCTATTGACGCAACAATTATAAATATTAGACCCTTCGTAATATAATGCTTCTTCGGAGGGGCTTTATCTCCCCTCGTTTAAAAAAAATAAAATAATAATAATATCTAACCTCATATGCGACTTTATGTTCTAAAAGAAAGATTAGAGAGGGCCTCTCCACGTAATTTAAAGAGTCAGAAAGGTACTCCTGTTGAAGTCACAAGGAAAATGAGAACAGCTACCATCAAATTTAAGAGCCATGGAAAGCTTGATGGCTCTCGAATCTTGACGTTCTCATGTTATTTAAAACGCTGAGCATGTCAAAATCCTCTTATTTTCTACATGATACTTAACCTTTTTAAATCCATCGGCATAACGACTAAACATGGAAGAGTAACCGAAGGTCTGTATTTGACGCTGACAGAGACCGCTTTGCGGCGAAAACCATTGTTTTGATGGGCGACTGTGCGTTCTTACTGTTTAATGGGTTTGATGGGCGACTGTGCGTTCTTACACCTTTAACTATTACTAATGGGTTTCATCCTAAAATATTTGACCTCTCAGCGGCGGTCTTGTTTCATGAGATCCATCAGAATTATGATGTATATATTGCCTTAATATAAATATAATGCGCTATTCTTTCTGAAAAAGCTATTACTAATGGGTTTTGCGGTTTGAAGCGATTCTGGTGGATGATGGAGTCAAATAGGTTCAATCCTCTAGAGGATGTGCCGTGTCGGAATATCCTGTAGCTGAAATTTCCAGGTTTGCCCTGGAAATGTGGTCCGAGGAGGATATCAAAGCGATTGCGGACAAAATAGGCAGATTTTATTATGTGGAGGAAGGGAGCATGGGTTAACTTTACAAGCGGATCGCATGGGTTCTTGTCGAAATGGACCATTCGGATGGACTGTCGGCTGAGATTGATTTATATTGGGGACCATGTTATTTTAGGCAGTGTATTGATTACTGGGGTACCGTTTAGGTGCCTGTACTGCCACTCAACAGGCCACCTCATGGTAGAGCGTTTTGGGAGGATAACTTCAGGCTCTCAGAAGAGGGCAAGAGCTAACGGGCTTGTCATTGGGCATTAAATGCCTGGCTACATGCACTCTGATAGCTGTTTAACACGCGCACGGTGATAGATAAATAAAAATAATGGCATGTGTGTTAAACAGTTATCCGGGCACATGTAGCTGAGCATTTAATGCCCAATGGCAGAGCCGTTAGCTCTTGATACGGGTGAGGAGATCACAAGGATCACTATTTTGGTGGCTCAAGTGGCCTTAGGCCTACCCAACTGGGAGGCTGTCTCGGAAATCCCTCCGGTTCCAGGTAACAATTTATCTCCCCACGTGTGTGATGTGGATGCAAATTTACTTTCTAGTGAAGAAGTTGTTATGCAGTGATTAGAGGTAGGTTTCTTTCTAAGAGTATTTTGTTACAACAATTGTTGGGAAAAAGTACATAAAAAAACCTTTTTATTATATAGCAATGGAGGATGCATTAAAAATAATAATGACAATTCAAAAGATGTAAATCACTATATAAATTTACAAATCACCATATTTAGCTCATAGGGAAATGAGGCATTGGAAAAGCCAACTCTAACACCCTCTCTTAAGCGAAATATAGGTAGTAACTAAAGAAGAAATAAAACAAAGAATGTGTCCCGACAACACGGCCTCATTGGGTAGCTATGTACAAACTCTCAAAAGCGGAGAAAGAGAGAAAAACCCATAGGAAAAAAGTCCCTCCCAAAAGAGAGAGGATGTAAGTGCTCAAACTATCATGGACCTGAAATTGCAGATCCCTCCATGAAATTGCAGATCCCATAACAATCCATTAAATGACAAGGACATAGCCATACTCCAATGAAAAAGTACAGAATGCTTAAGTACCAAAACTCTGAAGATGAGAGCCATGAAACCTTAATGAGGTCAGACAATCTCTGAAGTATGATTGTTGCAAAGGCACAAGGGTGGCAAATAATGTCAACTTCTCCAAAGGCACAAGGGTGGCAAACACTGTCAACTTCTCCAAAAAATGCTTCAAAGAAGCTAGGTGTCAGTAAAGAACCAAGACAAAGGCTTCAAACAGAAGCAACAACATCAACAAAAAAACAAACAATGAGGCATGTAAAGATGGCCAATGACGTACAACAACACTCTTGAAGTTGTCTGAACATTTTCACCATCGTATTGATTAAACACAAAAGATGACAATTGTCAACAAAGCAACGACAATAATATATGTCACAATCTAACTGCCCCCCCCCCCCCCCAAAAAAAAAAAAAATTGTGGAAGGAGCAAGAATCAACAATCTTCGTTGATAGCAAATTCTGCCCTTGAAGCACAACTAAGGGAACAATGGCAATGAACAAACTATGCAATACAATGATATGAATACTTCAAGTGTTAGTTCAAATGATGCCACGACCATTCATCGATCCATCCATAGTTGATCTTGATGGTCAACATTGGTCCATAATTAATTTTTTCGTGTCTCTTGTTTAACGATCTGAATTTTGGACTACTAATTGACTAATAATGTTGATGCTTGGGTAATTTCAATTGAGGAGGATGTGTAGATAACTCATTTTTTTCTTTTTTAGACTCAAAGTTGGGTTCCACAACATTTTCATTTGGAATGACATTAGCAACCAATCATCAATATGTTTATCACAATTAATAGGAGTATTTTCTTCAAGCACTTCACATTTGGATGTAGGTGATGATGCAGCGGCATAATCGTATCCAAGACCTACTCTTGATGTTTGCACTACAGGGTTAATAGGAGCAACAATTCCCTGTAAATTCTTCCCAAGTCCTCCTTTGGTATATCCCATTTTGCTTGGTAATCTGGATATAATACCGGTAGTATGCTTTTCAAAACTGAGTTTGACAAAGGCGTGTGATGAGTGAACATGAGGGTTCTGGCATTCAACATCATCAAGTGTGGAAGAAGGAGAGCTTGGCACCTTAACATTGAATTCTCCAACTCAAATTTTTGAAGACATCTAATTTCCAATTCAAATTCTTGCTTAGACTCTTACAGCTTTTGAATGACCTCATCCTTCTTTGTTGTGACAATGCATCATAATCTTGTTTCAAAAATTGACATTGTTCCAACATTGTTTCTTTTAAACAATCAATCTCCATAATAGGTTGATTATTTTTCTCTTTCAACTACTTCTTCAATTTTATTGTTCTTGAGTCAGAAAATGACTCAACTTCCTCCTCCAAGTCATCAAGAAGGTCAATATTCTCTTGAAATTCATCTGCAAGCATCTGGAAGTTTTTTCCCATGGTTGATTCCAAATGTTCAGCCTTGTAGTTTTTCTCAGAGACTGATGTTTGCAACCTATTTTTAAGAGTTGCATTCTCTACCTGAAAAAGGACTACCACTCATTGCAATTGAAGAACCTCTTTACGAAGTTCATGTGTTGAATTCCTCTCACGAAGCTCCTGCAATATTTTACCCATCTTTGAAAAGACCAAGTTTGAAAAGACAGTTGACAAAGGAAAAATTGCTACAAAACAAGGCTGCTTATGACAACGGTAATATGTTTATGCTTCCAGTCACCACACAAATAAGACAAATTCACTTAGATTTGGATGAATAACCAACAAGAGAGCTTTTCATAACCACCCGCTATGGACATATGGCTATTCTTCAATGAACATCATATACAAATGCTTTGAATACATTTTTTAAAAATTGTTGGAAGTACTACACACCTACATGTAGACTCTTAGTTAGAGCATGGGACTACATGCAAGATTCCTTCTGCATGATTTGCTCCTTCTTTAACTCCGCAACTGGTTAGTTCTTCTGAATGATTTACTCCTTGATTTGCCCCTTCTTTAACTTCGCAACTGGTTAGTTCTTCTGCATGATTTACTCCCTGATTTGCTCCTTATTTCACTCTGTAACTGGCTAATTCTCTCCGAAACTTGTTGTAGGTGTTGAGTCTTCTTATTGATCACCACTATGGTGCATTACCTTGGAATATTCACCCAGTAATGTTATATCATGAGCATTGTAACCTATTTTCTAACGAATCATTCTTTGTTCTTTTGATTTTCTTTTAGTGTTTTTGCTCTGCAAAGCTGTGTGTTCAACCTTTACTAGCTAGATTCATCTGTGCAGGTTTTCTAACACATTTACATGGTATCAGAGCTTGGACCAAGGTTCGATTCCCCCAAGTTGCGTTTGAGTGGGGGTGTTGGAAGAATCGCCGCACCTCTATAGAATTCGTAATTTCCACCCTGGGGATCCTAGTTAATGGTTTGTAACGTTTACCAACACCTGCGGGTTTTGGTGTAACGGCAAACCTCCATAGGTTGTTAGATAAAAGGCGCACCGGTACTTTATTTTGCAGGTATTACAGCTTGGAGATCGAAGATCGACAGAAAAATGGAGTTTCTGAAAGCATCGATCCTAACACCGTACAACTATCACGAATGGAAGGACCAAATGGCTCGATACCTTTGTCAAAAAGGGTTGTACAGGATTACCATGGCTATATAAGTGGAACCCACTTCATCCATAGAGAAATCCAAGTACCTCAACCTTATGGATGAGGCCCACAGATCCATATGCATGTGCATCTCTCCAAAGTTGCATTTTCATCTATTTGCTTGCAATACTCCCAATGAGATTTGGAAAAAGGTTGAAGAACTCTATAGGAAACAGGATGAGATGAAAGGACATCTACTCAAAGTGGAGTTGCTGTCATTGGATCCATGGAACTATGACAGAATTCAAGACTTCTTCACCAAATATAATTATCTATTGCTGCAACTCAAGGGTTGTGGAATTGACAAATCCAAGGAGGAGAGTCTCCAAGTTCTCTCTATTATGTCAAAGCTCAGACCGGAATACTCCATCTTTGTGTCTACATTTCATTCAGTAAGGCTTGCAACAGGTAAATCCTACACTATGCCTTCTCTCAAAGAATTCATGAAGTCCCTTACTTTTGAGCAAGATAAACTCATTGGCATGGGGAAAATCAAATCTCCGAAGGCGCATGCACTTGCTGTGCATGATGGCAGCCACAATAAAATCACAGATCTGATTCAAATTAGAAAAATCAATAGCAAAAAGATAAGGGAAAAGCGCATTCCCATCCAAAGAAGGAAGGGTACACCAAGCCCTTCAATGACTCCTCCGACTCAAGAAATGAAAAAGGGAAGAAAGGAAACAGATGCACCTACTGTCAAAGAGGATTCCATCTAGAATCCTCTTGCATGAAGAAAAAATTGACCAAATGGTAGAAATCCTTCAGAAGCACAACCTTGGGTACCAAATCCCTCAGGGCACCAAGAAGAAAACTCAGGATCCGCCACACGGGAAAGGTAACAATTTTCATGCTTTAGTTGCAATTAATTCTTCCCTTGATGCATGGATTATAGATTCTGGTGCATCACATCATATGGCTGTTGCAAAGGAAGTCTATTCCTCTTTGGATGCATGCAAAGGACTTCACATACTCATGGGAGATGACTCACCTATTGAGGTCACCCGAAAAGGTAGAGTGGAACTTTTAAACGGAAGCTTTGAAGATGTGCTTCATGTTCCAAAACTTTCGGTAAACCTTCTCTCAGTTTATCAGATCACTCATTCCGACACCAGAAAGAGAGTGGAATTCACTCTAGATGTAGTGAACATATATGACCTACATAGCAGCTCCAAAATGGCAACTGGTGAGGTAAACAATGGAGCTAGACTGTATACATTTTCTGAATTTATTGAATCTGAATCCTCCTTATTGCTTACACATGTTGATGATAGTAGTAGGCTTTGGCACGAGAGGTTTGGTCACTTAAATTATAGGTATATGCAGCAACTAAGAAACCATGAGATGGTGGAAGGCTTGCCAAATATCAGTGTCTCCAAAGGATTTTGTGAAGGGTGTGTCCTTGGCAAACATCTTAGAGAAAAGTTTGACACTGGCAAGACTCACAGAGCATCCTCTCCTCTAAATCTGATCCATAGTGATTTCATGGGGCCTTTTCCTCATCCTTCCATCAATAAAGCAAGGTATGTGCTTACATTTACTGATGATTTCTCACGATATACTTGGGTGTATCTTCTCAGGAACAAATCTGAAGTTTTTGCGCACTTTGAAGATTTCAAAGCACTAGTTGAGACACAGTCAGAGAGAAAGATCAAAGCCCTTCATACAGACAATGGGGGGGAATATGATAACACAACACTTCAGAACCTTTGCCATGAGTCCTACATACAGTCGCAGTACACAGTTCCATACACTCCGCAGCAGAACGGAGTTGCTGAGAGAAAGAACCGATCTCTCAAAGAGATGGCTTCTTACATGTTGCATGCTAAGTCACTGCCTCATAAGCTATGGGTTGAATCACTTAATTGTGCTAACTACATCCACAACTGATCTCCTCATAGGTCTGTCAAGGATCAGACCCCCTTTGAGGCTTAGAGTAGCACTAAACCAGAGGTCACCCACTTCTATGTTTTCGGCTCCCGAGCATAGGCTAGGATCCCCTCTGAAAAGAGGAAAGCTCTTGATCCACAAAGCATTGAGTGCATCTTTGTTAGATACCCTGATGGTGTGAAGGGATACCGACTCCTGATTTCCTCTACGGACAAGCTCATCATTGAGCGAAGTGTCAAATTTGAGGAAAGTCTCTCGCATGCACCTCAATCGCCGCATGCAGACACCTTTTATCTACCTCATGTCCGAGATGATGACTCAGTACACTCAGATGCAGATACAAAGCATGCAGATGCCATGGTAGAGCATGCAGATGCAGAGACAGAGTCTTCAAATAAAAATCTAGTGCATGCATATGATGATCCACATCCAAGCCCAGATCGGGCCTCCAGCAGTGAATCAAATTCCCCTATCATAAATCAGAGAACGAGGAGTTTACGTGAGATATATGCACAAGACCACCCCGCTGCTAGAAATGGTCTTGTGGGGGATAATTCTGATCTGCAGAGGACTAGCTCAGAGTTTATTGAGCCTCCTATTGTCCTCATTGCCACTGAACCATTGCCATCTTAGCATTGTCATTTGGTTCAGTCTTCTAATCCATAATCTTATGCTGAGGCTGCTAGGCATCCATCTTGGGAGCCCACCATGGAGGAGGAATATAACTTCCTCCTCGAGAACCAGACCTAGGATCTGGTCCCCCTTCCTTCAGGAAGGAAACTTGTCTGATGCAAATGGGTCTACAAGACCAAGAGTGCTGCAGATGGGCAAATCACCAGACGAAAAGCAAGGCTAGTAGCCAAAGGCTTCCAACAAGTGCATGGCATTGATTATGACGAGACCTTTGCTCCAGTAGAAAACATGGATTCCATACGCCTTACACTTTCCATTGTGGTTTCCCAGGGGTGGGAAGTACATCAGATGGATGTGAAGAATGCCTTTCTTCACGGAGATCTATCAGAGGAGATTTACATGGAGCAGCCACATGGTTTCATTCAGGATTCATCTTTGGTCTATAGACTGAAGAAATCTCTATATGGCCTTAAGCAGGCCCCGAGAGCTTGGTATGCGAAGATGGATTCATTTCTCTTATCACAAAACTTCGAAAGATGTAAGTCTGATCCCAATGTTTACATGCTCAGGACACATGGTTCTCTTCTTATCTTAGTTTTGTATGTGGATGAGCTCCTGATCACCGGCAACTCGGTTTTAGCCATTGCTGCAGTCAAGAGGGCCTTGCATGATAGGTTCTTGATGACGGACATGGGTCCATTACACTTCATTCTTGGTCTTGAGATCAACAAGGATGCCACAGGCATTAAACTCTCTCAGGCTAAGTATGCACAGGATCTCCTCGAGAGATTTCACATGACTGACTGCAAGCCAACACCGACTCTTTTTTTGTCTGGGATCCGCCTTGAGGATGGAGGTAACACTCCATTAGTTGATAGCACTCTCTACCAACAGCTAGTGGGGAGCTTATTATACCTCACCCACTCCAGACCAGATCTCTCATATGCAGTAGGGGCAGTTTCCAGATACATGCAGAAGCCGCATGAGCTACACTGGAATGCTGCCAAAAACATCCTTCAATATGTACAGGGCACCATCACCTTCGGGATTTACTATGCAGCAGGCATTGCATTGAATTTCCTTGGCTTCACTGATTCTGATTGGGTGGGCGACAGTATGATCGCAAGTCCACCTCCGAATATTCACATAATCTAGGGTCTGGCCCTATCTGTTGGTCGAGCAAGAAACATGCTGCTATTGCTCTCTCTTCAGCTGAGGCCAAGTACAGAGGAGTGTTCAACATCACCATTCAGGCTCTGTGGCTACAACACTTCCTCACTAAGTTGGGCATCTAGTTCCACCAGCCCATTGTCATCTGGTGTGACAACCAGAGCACTCTCAAATTTTACAAGGATCTAGTACAGTGGCAGCAGACGAAGCACATAGAGATCCATATGCACTACTTCAAAGACTTAGTACATGATCGGGTCATTGATTTGCAGTTCTGTCCTTCAGCAGAACAAACTGCAGACATCTTCACCAAGACATTCACTGAGCAGAAGTTTCGCTCTCTACGTGATCGTCTTACATTGAGGGACATAGTTTCTTAGCACCTGTCTTTTCTTCCTCTTTTCTTTTGATTACATTGATTTATTTATATAACTAACAATTGGGTGATGTGACAATACATAATAAGACTCAATTGCAGCAAAGTAAAAGTTAAAAGAAGAAATAAATTAGGTGACAATTCCTTTGTCTATATTTGAAAACCACAATTCCAAATGAATGAGTGCTTTGCATGAATACATAAAGTCTTCTTAACCTTGATTTTGTCTAACGTTATGTGGATATGTGCTATATTCCTGAACATGTATTTGACATGTATAACAAATAGTTTCAATTATGGTTGTATTTGTCAAGGAATTGGAGTCCCTTGAGAGATGATATATCTACATGTTCAGTTACATGGCAACATGCTTAGCATAACAGAGTAAGGTAACTACTATGTTGTTATAATTATTTATGTACTGACAATTATGTGTTTATGGTAGTATGATGCAGGGATCTGAATTGCAAAAGATACTACCATGAAATATATAAGAAGACTTCGGTTTAGATTTCCCTTATAAGCATTGGGAACCAATGGGGATTAAGTTATGGTGTTTGTTGCTAGTTCGCGCTTTCAATATTTTTTGAATTGTTTGCATTTGAGTTGGCCTTTTGATCATGTGTGGTGAATGGCCATGCCACTCTGTTTGTAATGTCTTATTGGTTTTGGGTTTCCATGGTTTTCTTTGTGTTTTCTTCTTGTTCTTGCCTTTTATGTTTGAGGGTATTGAGAATTGGTTGGGGAAGGTGAAAGTTAATGGAGCTCGGGGAGGTTTAAATGAAACTCAATAGGTAATGTAAGATCAAGATGAAGACTGGTGCATGAGTAAAGGGAAGCTGAAGGTAAGAATGTGACAACCAATTGGATTGGTTGGGTCCATTGGGGTAAATGGACGTGACAAAAAAATAATGAGAAAGGTAACAGGAAAGGTAAAGTAAATATATTTGAGGCATCATATGCCTTGGGTATGTTGGGCACTGTTTTTCTCAATGTTATGCATGTTGTGTGTGGCTCAAGGGAGTTCTCTGAACCTTGACCTTATGATATCTGGTAATTGTGTTCTGATTATGATTATGTTGATACGTATGTGTGTGTGTGTATGTGTGTGTCTGATGGGGTCATCACGGACCATGATTGTTTTATGCTAATGTTTTAGATGTATATATGCTTGTGGAGGAATGATTGTTTATGCAAGTGAACAACATGAAGATGTTCTTGGTTTATGAGGAATCAAGTGGGCAGTATGGCCTTGAAAGATATATGAGGTTAGTACCATGTGGATATGATTTAATATTATTTTCTTATACTATGCCTATTTTTATGTTATGGATAGGCTATGTTGAGGGACACATCAGCGAGTGAAAATAGTCTGATCCGTGACATGCTAGGAGAAGCATGGATAGTGCAAAGGCACTAGAAGCAAGGTTGTCTAGTGTAGACAGTGGTATATGGATGTGAAGTACTATTGTTGTGTATATGTTGTTCATGTTGTACACGTGGTGTTGTGTTCGTGAAGTGTTGTGTACATGTTGTACATATGGTGTTGTGTGGACGTGGTGTTGTGTCGACGCAGTGTAGGTGATGTTATGTACATGTGATGTTGTGTATACATTGTGCATGTGGTGGTATGGACATGTATTGTTGTGTACACATTGTGCAAGTGGAACTGTATACATGTGGTGTTGTGTACAAGTTGTATGTGTGGTACTCTATACACGTGGTGCTAATGTACATTTTGTACATGTGATGTTGTGTACATTTTGTACATGTGGTATTGTGTACATGTCATACATGTTGTATTATGTAAACATGGTATTGTGTTATGTTTTTTCTGTATTCATTGTGTTATACTGTGTACGTATATGTATTGTGTTGTACATTGGGTGTAGATGTATGTGTTGTGTTGTAAACCGGGTGTAGGTGTATGTATTGTGTGGTGTTGTATGCCATGTGTGTGTTAGTGTGAAATTTCTTGGAAGGTGTACCAAAAACACTTCACTTAAGTCAATCGGTGACAAGTGGCCTTAAAAACAATTTGATGGTTTCTTACGGTTCAGATTTGCAATAAAAATAGAAAAAATTGCAACAAAAACATATAATAATGATCATGGTGAAGAATGAATGGAAAACCATCCTATTTATAACAAAGTATTGAGTTAATCTCGAAAATGGAGAATAATAAAACAATATTGACCAAATCAAGATATAACTGTAAGGAATACTTTATTATATTTTTTGGAGAGGGAAAAGATATTTAAAATGGTCAAATATATTTATTTAGAAATAATTAACAAATAAAATGATTTATTAATTATTTCGCGAGGATTAAGAATGGCGCAAAATTGAAATAATTATTAAATAGTGATTTAACAATTATTCCAATAATATAAATAAGAAATAATAAATAAATAGTGATTTATTTAATTATTCCTATGGGATTTAGGAAAATGTGATAAGGAATAATTATTTAAACAATGATTTAAAAATTATTCCTAGAGAAAATTAAATAAATAATTATTTATCTATTTTTTTTTTGTCAGTGAGATTTCAATCATTATATTAACATCAAAGTTTAGAGTACAAAATGGATCTCAACATACCCCTTTCTCTCAGTCCAACCAGACTTGTTGAGATTCGGACCTCGAGGATAACATGAGCTACTGACTTCATGCATTATTTTTCGGGGGCCTACGAGCCATGACATACATATTGTAAACAAAAAGAGAAACATAACAAAAAATATCATATTAAGGAGGGGGGTTGGGGGGATTACAAGGGGAGTTGTGAAATAGCCATATGAAAATCAATATGCTCCACCCTCACTTCCATAAGGCGAAGGTGTTCATTGGTGTGCCTTTGCTGGCATCATATATTATCTGATTCTTCCATCATTTCACTTTGCTAAATTGAATGTCATTGAAGAAGGCTACCAACTCATTACGATCATCATACCTTTGGTTCCTGAGGTTGTCCATGTTCCCTTTAATGTTCAATATTTTATCAATGATAGACTCCAGTGTCGCTAGAGTAACCACATGCCATGGGAATCCATCAAATATCTCGTTTGTCTCACGGTTGCCCGATGAACTTGACAAGGCGTCATTGTCCCGCTTTGGCTGATCTGGTTTTTGTGGATTACCACCCCCATAATATGGTCTCCCTCGGTGGTGAGGCATCACGGCGTACCCAAAACACCTGAAAGGGAGAAAAACACAAACAACCTCCCAACCCCACACTTCTACCACTGCCCCCGAAGAGAATTTAGGGGCCATCCTACACTGGTTTTCACCATAATCAACTCTCCATACTCAAGAAAAGCAGGACGAGGATTCCTCCGCATAGGGCTTCAGAAGCTGAACACGACGTCCCACCACCTCTTCTACAGTTGCCTCTACATATTTACTCCTGCTAGTCGAACCCTTCCCGAATGTAATTCCTCATGGGGGCCCTGAGAAACCAAAGTATTGCCGCAGGTAAAAATCAGTCCCAAAACACCAGTCTCTCGAACAGGTTCCAAACCGCTCATGAACCAGAAGAGGATAATTCTCCAGTGCTTGACCAAGGTTTGTTAGCCATAGATCTTCTCCTCTCCCCTAAATTGTGTCACGCAAACAAATTGGGACGATGAGAATGCCAACTAATTCATTCTCCCTAGACATTCCAAGTTCTAAAGTATTATCAAATGGTACCAACACACCCCACACTGCGCATCAGTTGTTGTCTTCTCCACCTCTCCCCCAAGGCCTAGACCTCGGCAAGGCATGGAGGAGATCCACAACCCTTACCACACTACACAATGCTACCATCTCCCACCATGACCAAACAACGCGTAACTAACTCTAAGGAAGGGATTTAATACCCATTTTCATGGGTGACAACCTCGCACGCTAGCCCTTGCTATCTCGTCTATTAAACATGGAGGTGGGGCGCATGTGGACGTCAGACAGGCTCCGCCATCGCCTCCTTCAACACTTGTCTAGAAGTTACAATACCCTCATCGGGGAAATGATTTATCTAATTATTCTCATGGGTTTTTTTTATTTAAATCAGAAAATAATTTAATAAAAGTGGTTTACTAAATTATTTTCCACAGCGAAGGTGATTTTACTATGGTAAAATCAATCCTACATGGTGTATTTTAATCCACCTAGTTAATAGAAATGGATAGGTGATCATTTTCCGGTGATAACAAATTTCCCCCCAACGTATGAGTGTTAGGAGAAAATTGCATGAACGAAATACGTTATAGGTTACACTTCCATGAGACATAAAAGGGGGGTGAGAGAGAGAGGGAGAGATAATAGAAGCAATGGAAGGAAGGACAAAAATGGAGGGGGCAAGACCTGCTAAACCGATAGAAGTTTCCTTTAATGTTGGAGTACATGATCTCAAATGAGGCGGGGGAGGAATACCCATACTCGTCGAGATAACTACGTACAAAGAATAATGATGAGCCCAACAATGTGGGAATGAGGTACAAAGTACATGATACATGATATACTGGCATTAATGGGTCATAAATTAATACAATGAATCCCATATACATAATGCGCCTGGAAAACTATAGGTCAGGACTGAGTACAATAACATCTTAGTACATGAGACATAATACCCCTCAAGATGGCATGGTGATGGGGGATCTCAACCAAAGAATCATTGCTAAACATGAAAAGGCTCTGAAGATCTGAATGGATCATCTGAAGGAGATATGCGTGTTGTGGTCGCTATAAGTGGTGGAAACTGAACCCATCACATTTACAGAACTACATCTAAGGTTTGAGAAACATCTGTGATCATCTAGGCATGTGGGGGACTACTTGAAGGGCCACCCCCTCATGAGATCTCAGACATCTCACACACCCGAGAATCACTGGGACAATCATCTAGATCAGTGAATCGTCAAGTGCACAAATATCAATCATGCGATAAGGAGATCATGTCGAGCATGTGAGAAATAACGAAGTCAAAGGGAAATGATGATTCAATTTTCTTGATACTAGGAACCAAAAAAGGATCAAAGTTAGAACCAAGGTACACCACCCCCTAGAACACTCTTTTGGAATAAATGTGCTGAGGTCGACAGAAGAGAGTCCACTAGGAATAAGGAAATCAGGAATCCTTAAAAAAGGCATGAGGACTCATAGTAGAGTGACTGATGGATGACGATGGAAGGAAACAAGATGGGTGGCTGACTGACGACTTCCATTTTCACAGCATAATAAGTATGGTTGACATGGCAAAAACTAACTCAATTCTGGAGGGGATGGTCAATGAATCAAATTGGGTTTCAGAAAAGAAGGAGTAGTAGCACCGTAGGAAAAATATGAATATTATGGGGTGGATGTGACACAACGATGTATGGAACACTGTAATGAGACTCAAGGGGAATTGGAATGGACTCCATAGATACAAGGGTGACTGATCTCGGATGCTATGAACAAGGGTGACTCGATGATGCTTCCACAGGGGAAAATGCGTGGAGGGGACAACAAAAACATGAGTAAAATATGGTTATTGATGATGAAAATTGACACATGAGTCCACCAGTGCAAAGGTAAATTGATACCATAGTAGGGGTGGCTGAAATGAAGAAATTCAATTTTAATAGGCAGCAAAGTGAGACCTCATGGAAAAACGGGCTCCCGATGAAGTGTTAAATTACCAAAAATAAATAGATACTCATTATAGAACTTAGTTGGTGAGATATTTCCAACGGCGCTAATGGTTCATCAAATAGATCTATGGTTTGGTGGCAATGGGCGACGAAAAAACTAGGGTTTTCCTATAAAAGATATTTTTTCGCCCAAATCCAATTCATTTACATAGTGAGCTGTGGAGAATTTAGAGAGGAGGAGAAGGCCCTAGATCTTTTGGAGATCATACCGGACAAACCAACCCTTAGAATGAGGATCTATGACTTTCAGGGAGGTGGCCTTACTAGTCTAAACATGGCCTTAATGCTTCTTGGAAGGATGGTTCCTAATTAAGAATCAAGGTAAGAAAAGAATACATGAATGAACTACTCGAGAAGATCTAGGATCATCCTTGACCACGAAGTTAAACATGCGGACTAGGTGGCAAGTGTGGCATCACATAGAGTAGAATGGTATAAAGAATCTACAATATTGGATGTGTACATGGCTTGTCGGATAGGTCAGTAGGATAAACTATCCAAGGAATGAGAGGATACTCAACCATACCTAGAGCATTAGGGTCTAGACCGATACTTATGTTAATCAAGTGAGAAGGTGGATAATGGGGGAACCATCATGCCCCCAAGCATGGGATACTTGCCCCCATCATATGTGAAGGAAGGGACTGATCTACTATGCAAATGTGGGAGACATATTACTAATAAATGGGAGATCTACTGATGTTGAGACCAGAGTGTTCGTCGAAGAAGGTTCAACACAATCACAATAGGAGACATCAAGGGAGTTCAAATGCATCGATCTCATGGATGATGACAGGTAGAGAATGGTAGCAGTACTATCCATCATCTCGACAATAGGGGGAGGGATCATAATGGGTGCTTGAGAGACCACCCGTTCTAGTGTATGAGTGGGACGAGAATCTGCAAGTAAAGGAGAGGTGGAATCACTATGAGTGACCTTTGATTTGCGAAGCACTTGAAGTGTATCATGAAAATCTTCGAGATGAGGACAAAAATGAGAATAATGGTCATACTTATCAGAAAAAGCACATGGGTGATTCATGCATAATGATCCATTCTTCTTAGATGACTCAGGTAAGGTGACATGGACCTCGGGAATGTTAGAATCAGGGAAGATATTAGAGACCACATTCTTGACATGAGGGAGTTCAAGACAATTATTGGTGGCATGACCAACAACATCACACAAAGTGCATGGAGGAATAGGATTTTGCAGCTTAGGAGGAGTTGGAGTTACTAGGGGTTCCTTGTCTTTGGTTCCCTTTTTCTAGGATTTCCCACCCACGCAAGATGATCTCACAATAGGAGTAAGTTCCTATTGAGGTTGTTGTGATACTGAAGCAAAGGAAGGAGTAGGAATAATGGGTTGGACTGGGGTCAAAGAAGTGTAAGGCTTGAGTTGATTGGGGGGAGTATTTGAGGGAGGATCAATGTACTAGACTAGGATCCCTAAGGTAATGTTAGGTAAACTCAACATAGCCATAACAGGTGTAAAATAAACTCCTGGGGGTGGAAATAAAAACAATATCTGACTAGAAGGATAATGGCCTAGAGAAACCACTCCGAGATGGTTAAGACTTGGTGGATCTATTCTGGGTGGGAAAGGATTATGAGAGATATTAGCAAAACGTAGTGGTCCTTGAGGAGTAGTTCCAGAAGGTTGGGTTGAGTTCGGAACAACAGGCTGCAGAGGTGTTGGCTATTGGGCAGCCTGTGATGCTTCGAGGATGCAAACACTGGATGAGCTAGGCTTAGAAGGAGTAGGTGGTGGACCATAATAATCATGAAGTAAATTGGAATCTTTGTAGATTCAAGGAGAGACATTGGTGAGGGATGAGACAATCTTATTGTTAGTCACTAATGAGATGTGGGACTGAGGTGAAGTCTGAGATTTGGGATCATAGTACATCAACTAATTAACGGTGACAATATTTCCATTGTGGAGAAATCACATCTTACGGTGAACCGCAAATACAACAACTAACATAGCAAGAGTATAACTACAACCCAAAAGGATTTTATAGTCTAAGGGAGAATCAATGGCTTCAATGTCAATAGAGACAGTCTTGCGAGCAAACGTGACCGAGTAGTTGTGAAAGAAGCCAAGGGGTTGTGAAGGATGACCATCCCATGCACGAAGAGTGATGGTGGATGGGGATAGGTAAGGGGAACTTTCTTCCAAACACTGGCAGCCATCACATAGGTGGAGGCACCTTCGTCGATGATACACCGCTGAATAATGTCGTTTCTTATGGCGACTAGTATTTGAAATGCAATGAATGAAGGTAGGGGAGGATTATCTGACTTGTAAACATGAAATACAATCATATGATCGTTTTGTGGATCCACAACAGCCAAAGAAGAAATTAGATATTACCATTGCATTGGGCACATCTGAAGGACATCTAGCGTTGAAATGGTAGCAGGAGACTATGCCAAGTCATCTACTATGCTATAAGTATAGGCGGCTTTAGCAAAAGCAACGTTTTGACATAATGGACCTTTGGGGATCTTGGGAATAACCTCTACCTTAGGTGGGGGGATCTATAAGTTACCATTGGATGGTCACAGAGGCTCAGTGGAAACTTGGGGTTGGGACTTAGTCATTGACTTAGCAGGCAGCTCGTCATATTGATGCAATGGAGTCTAGAGGTTGACGTGCTCGATATTAACCTCATTAGAATTCATCATATGAATTGTTAATTATGGTAACGAGATAGTAGGGCTAGTTGAGTTTCCTGACCTTGTGTATATTGGAAAATAATATATCTTTGGTGAGGAAAAGGATTGGTAAGCACTTCTGTTTGAGATGAAGGATGAGGGGGATGAGGAGCTATGGGCTATGGTCCTTGAGAGGCAGCTTCTTGAGCTTCCCATACTTAAAAAATCTGATGTAAAAGGGGACACTCATGAGTATAATGACCATATACATCACAACAGGCACAAGGTTTGTTCGTGCAAAGACCCTTCTTTTGCTTGGGCTAACCGCCCTGTTGCTGGGTTGCAAGATTAGGTTGAGGACAATGAGGGGCATTGGGTAGAGGACCCTGGTTTCCTTGATTACCTTGAGATTGTTGATTTCAGTTACCCTTCCCCTTGTTCCTTTTCTTAGGGTCAGGGGGATTGGGTTCGCTCTTCTAAGCATAAATCTGACCTTGTGGAGGAGGTGGTTGTTATGGAAGAGGGGGAGCAGCCATGAGGGGCTAGGGCACTAGTGCCAGAGGGATGGGAGCATTAGGCAGTGCATACTAATAATAAGGAGAAGGGGAAACATTGGGATAAATAGGCGGTGCAACAGCTGGCCCTAACATCTCTTGATGTGGATGTGGATATGCATATGGCATGTTAGGGCCTGGATAAGAGTTTCCATGTGGAGGATTGGGGGAGGGAGAAATGTAAGAGGAATTGGTCCCTCCTTGAGGTGAACCGTAACTCATTAAAGGTGGAGCACATGGCTATGGGTGTGAAATAGTTCCAACTATGCCATCCGCAACATGAGATTCCCTCAGTGCATTAGCAGCACCAAGACGAGGCAGATCGGGGATGAGAGTGTAAACATAACCTAAATGGGTGTAGATCAGATCAAATTGTAAGGCTACTTGCAGCGCATCTTCCTTAGACTGGGAAAAGTGTGATGTGACATATTTAGCAATGGGGGCCAAAAGTGACCTAAGGAATCAATCCATATAGATGCGGTCTTCGAATTTAGGAGCTCTATATATGATCCTCCTTCTATGCCATTGTTGAACATGGTCGGATAGGTGAGTGGTAAAAGTTTGAGGGAAAGAAGTAAAAAGTTTGGTATCGGTATCATAACGGAGAGTGTAACTAGAAATAGGCAAGAAAATCTTTGGAAAGAGTCACAAAATTTGAATGAGTGGCTCTAGGTTGATCGAGATACCACTTAGCAATAGCTCCAGTGAGCGTGCATTGGAACAGATGAAAACAGATGGAGTCTAAAATATGGAATTTGATGAACGCCACATGTGGAGTGAACAAACATTATTAGTGGGATCTTCTCCAGGATTTCCTTCAAAATTTGGCATGTCTGAAGGAATTTTAGTAGGCATAGTGGGCCAAGTGGGATCATGGAGAAGAGGATCAGCGATGAGCTGGATGAAATCAGGGAGAATCAACCCAGCCATAAAAGGAAGAAATGGAGTAGGAGTGACCACACCATAGGGGGTTCCGATGGTGGGGGTAGCCTGGTTGGTATCTTGGTTACCAACCTGGATTGTCGCACCCACATTGGTGCCTGACATGGTGGCAATATGGGGTTGAGAAGATTTGGAATCAAAGGAGGAATGGGAACAATCAGTAGAATCAGAATCAGAATGATGACTCGATGAAGGAATAGGAGGATGAACTCTAACTCGTCAGGGAGGAGTAATATGTCATAATAGGAACTGAAGGTGAAGTCATCAAAGTCTCTACGATAAATCCCTAGGGGGTGCAATGATGTGAAAACAATAATGATCTAAGAACTAAAGGGTGATGATAGGAATAAAAATAGCAACAAACAACAAGAAAACACCTAGTGCAGTGGTGTCAAGTGTAAAGTAACTATATTAATGATGTTACTCTAATACAAGAAAACACGTCCTATTCAAGAAAAATACCTCTAGCCTATAGGTGATCTAAATCCTCAAACAATCCTAGATCTATCGTTTCAGATGGCGTTCCAAAGGACTTCCTACTTAACGAAATCGCATCCCTGCAAGCAGAGTTCTCTAGAGAAGGGTAGGGTAGAGACCCAATTGCTTCCCACAACCAGTCCTATAGGGTGTCTTCCTAAGATTGGTCACTACGGTTACCTTCATCCCATAGGGGTGGTCGAGTCTTGAGCTTCCTGGTAGTCAGACAATGCATGGGATTCCTTACCACACGTTGGGTACCCTCGAGGAGAATCGCTCACATGATGACCTAGCCTAACCCCCTCTGAATCAGATTTCTGACACACTCTGACTCTGGACCGTGCGATGGTGAAGGATTTTAAGCTCCCTAATATGTCAACTTATATATCTCAATGAAAGTGTTCAGTGAGTTATATTGGAAGCCTATCCCACTGATCCTACACCTACACTACAAATATTGTTTGGCCCTGGTGCCCAAGTGGGCTTAATCTATGTGTGTTGAGTTGTTAAGGTGTAGTGTTTCAAGTCTTGGCTTGGAGGTGTTAACCAAGCTCACGTTCGCTTTGGGTTTGAGTGTGTGAAAAGAATGTGTCAAGTGGATGAGTTCATTGAGAATTTTTTATGATGCCATGTGTTGCTGAAAGTAAAGTGCTGAAATACTATAAATAAATATGAAAATGACAGAAAATAAACAACCAATAAAGCACACAAAACCCCTCCCACAAAGGATACCAACCAGTTAAGCAAGAGAGGGAAAACAAGCTACTCAAAAATACATAAAATCTCCTAAAGGATCTAATGTCACTGAGATCTAGAGGCACTAATCTGTTGTAAATGGTGTAGACAAATAACAAAAATCAGAGGTAAAAAATGCTGTAAATGATTGGTGTGAAGCTCTAAAACCTAGGATGCTCAAGGGGATGCTAAGGGCGAAAAGTAAAACCCAAATTATAAAGGGATAAAAGGTAAAATAAACCTATCCAAAAGTGCCGAAAAGTAATGCATTAGACTTCAAAAATTAATGGTTGAAAATGTTGAAACCCTAGACTCCTCACTCAGCAAATCTCTTCCTAACAATGTGGACGTGTACTCTAAACCCTAGGAGGTTTTTTCCATCCTCAAAGAGAAAAATTAACTTTATCTAGGCCTAAGGGAGACTAAAAATATAGGTGTAGTACCCTTCCCAGTCCGCAGACAACACTCTCAGCAAATTTGAAAAAAATTTGAAAATTTTTCGAAAAAATACCAAAACACAAGTACTGACCTAGAATAGTGGAAAATGAAGTTTTTGTGCCAAATAGTGTGCTTTGGAACACATATCAGGAGACTAAAAGTGTGTCTTTCCTCCGGGACTCTCATTCTGCAGATCTCGCAAAGATTTTGTCTGCTCCTACTCGGTTGGTACCTATGACTTGCGGAAAGAACCAGAAAACCAAAAAAATTCCAAAATTTGACAAAAAATGAAATAATACTCTAAATAGAAATTGAGAAGCTAAAAATAGTTATAGAAAACCTTGAAATTTACTGAAACTCCAATCACCCAAGAACGTTGTTATTACACTAGTGGAGTCACCATTTGTTGACGATAAATGTAACTAAAGACCCAGTGGAGTTGCCAAATGTTAGTGTGAAATTATTGGAAGGTGTACCAAAAACACTTCACTTAAGTCACTAGGTGAAAATTTACCCTAACAACAATTAAATTGCTGGTTATGATTCAGATCTACAATAAAAATGGAAAACCCTGCAACAAAAATATATATGATACATAATAGCAAACAACACTAAAGATATCTAATTCAATAACCCAAATGGAATGAATTTAATTGAATAAATTATTTATTGGAAACGCATGGTGAAGGAGATCTATAAAAAGGGTCTGAAAATCCCCCTCCGTGGGATGGGTCCTTTGATGTCCTTGATGGTTCAGTAAACGATATTCTCTCTCAATATGTGAAAAGACCAAAACAATGTGAAGAACTTGAATGGGAGCTCAAAAGAAAAGAGACGATAATGGTGACGATGATAATGATCATGGTGAAGAATAAATTGAAATCCCTGCTATTTATAGAAAAGTATTGAGTTAATCTCGAAAATGCAGAATAATAAAATAATATTGACCAAATCAAGATCTAATCGTTAGGAATACTTTATTATATATTTTTGGAGTGACAAAATATATTTAAAATGGTCAAATATCTTTATTTAGAAATAATTAACAAATAAAATGATTTATTAATTATTTCACGAGGATTAAGAATGGTGTGAAATTGAAATAATTATTAAATAGTTATTTAACAATTATTCCAATAATAGAAATCGGGAATAATAAATAAATAGTGATTTATTTAATTATTCCTAGGGGATTTAGTCAAATGTGACAAGGAATAATGATTTAAACAATGATTTAATAATTATTCCTAGATAAAATTAAATAAATAATCATTTATCTAATTATTGTCATGGGTTTTTTTATTTAAATCAGAAAATAATTTAATAGAAGTGGTTTACTAAGTTATTTTCCACAACAAAAGTGAATTTACTGTGGTAAAATTAATCCTACATGGTGTATTTTGATCCTCCTAGTTAGAAATGGCTAGGTGATAATTTTTTGGTGATCAAAGTGTGGATGTATGTATTATGATGTACATTGTGTGTATGTGTACGTGGTTGAAGAGAAGGCACTGGGTGCTTGCCGCGTGTGGTAATTCATCTCGTGTGTGTACGGAAAGGATAAAGAACAAAAGTAGAAGAAACAAACCAATTGATGGATAAGTATTAGTCTTTTATTTTAGTTTTATTATGCATGTGATATATGAGTCTAATTTGTGATGGTTACATGTGATCTATGATTTTGATTTACAACAATTGCGTTTTGAGCTAACCGGATGTGATATCTTTATACATGATGATTTGATCAAAGAGTTAGCTTGACTTGTTGAGACTAGAAGTAAACAGAATTGTAGGTGTACCTTATTGATGGGTAATAGATGAGGTATGATTTGAATTTATTTCAATTAGTTTTGAATCTAATGGAAATTATTTGTTTGATACAGGAAAGCATGGAAAAAGCCTAGTTTGGGTGGTGGAAACTAATTGCAAGAATTAGCAGCAACAAAAAAAGGAATTGGAACATGTGATAGTATGATGGTAAAGCATTCAGGATCAGGGCCATTGTGTAACACTAATACCCAATAATGTCCATTGATTTCCGCGAGCATGCTATTACTAGTATGATGGTTTTGAGGAAGGGATATGCCTTGGTTTTAAGACCTTCTGATGTGAGGAAACCTTTCCAAGGTATGGATCACTTGAGGGACTATGTAGCAGAGAAGGGGATGCCAGTGGAACTTGGAAGGTGTGTGACTACACGAAAGGGGGTGATCAGGTTTCCTAAGGGACTCTGTAGCAGAGAAGGGAAAGCAAGGGAAGTCATATCTTTTTGGTCATTAGAATTTCCAAATGGAATCAAAGCACATTGGGAGTGTGCCTTGGAATAATGAGTTAGTAACTATTCATAGAGGGACTAGGTAGTGCATAGATCACAACGTGGGTCATTGGATTCAGGATTGACTTTGGCACTAGATTCTGGAGTTCTTGGGAAGGAGGTGAATCCTGGTACTACTTTTGAGGGTGGAGGTGTTAGCCTATGGATTCCCTTGCTATTGATCCAGACATCACATCCTTTTACTTGTTGGTTAAATAAAATGTGTATATTTATATATGTGTATCTTATTGTAAATATTGTATCGAGTTGTGGTTATAAATATCCATAGGCAGTATGGTTATTTTTCGGTCGAATCAAATGTGTATAAGTGAATGTGGTTGTTATTGTAAATACCATAATGAATTGTGGTATAAAGCTCTAGTAAATGGTATGATTGTCATGTTTTTAGCAATGGTCATTGTAAATACTGCAACAAGATGGGTTATAAATATCCATGGGAAGTGTTTTTTTTGTTTAGCAGTTTGTTGGTCATAGGTGTCATAGGACACTGAGGATAGTGTTCCCCTAAGGGGGAGGCGTTTGTAACAACCAAGGTCATGGGACACATATTCCAAGCTGAATGTTGGGACAAACATCATAGTGGGTGTCACTTTCGATTATTTATGGCTAAGGAAATTGAAAAAGGCATTGGAAAAGGAAAAGTGGAATTAATTGACATTTATTTATGAAAATAAAGGAAAATAAGAGAAAAGGGTGATGAAAGGTCATAGATTTTCATGAGAGGGAAATTGAAGGAGAAATTAGGGAAAATGAAGAAAAATGAGGCTTGAATGATAAAAATACTTATGAGGATCAATTCATAGCTTTAGTTAGTTTAACCTTTTGTGAGTTTATGCTTGGAGCTCTCTTTTATTATCTCTCTCTCTCATACTCTTGCAAACTTAGAGAAATATTGGAGCATTGTTGGAGCATGCTTGGAGTGTTGGGTTGTGTTATATTCTTTCCACGTAGTTAACAGGGGGTTTGAAGGGCACCCGTAACCCCACTTTATGGGGTCCGGGGCAGCGCCGCGGAAAATTTTGGTTTTGGACCCTATGTTAGGTTGGGCAGACCCACCTATGGTTTTGTACATGATTTTCGCACATGTTTTTTGGACGCGATGGTTTTCGGTCCATGGTATTGGACACGATGGTTTTTGGTCTATGGTATTGAACGCGATGGTTTTCCGGTCCATGGTATTGGATGCTTCGGCATGTATAAATATGTATTGTAACATTGAAAGGAACATAATGAAAAATCAAGCTGGTAGTCCCGGTTTTGGGATCCAAGGGAAAATCTCTATTTATATGTGTTTTATGTGTTATGCTCTCGCATTGTTTATTTTCTGTGTTTTAGAATTCATATGCAGGTAATTTCTGTACGGGGTTAAAACCTACATTTGGTATCAGAGTTGTTTTGGCTTCAAGGGGATGCCTTTGTTGCTGAGGGGTTTCGCTCGAGCCTGTGGTAGACCCTATTCAATGGGAGATCTGAAAGATTGATTCTGGTGGTGAAAGAAGATGGCGAGTAGTGGAAAGATAGAGATCGAGAAATTTAATGGTCAGAGTTTTGATTTGTGGAAACTCAAGATGGAAGATCTGTTGGTGGATAAAGACCAGTGGATCATAGTAGATCCAGGTACTAAACCAACGACAGGGTCCGATGAAGAATGGAAGAATTTGGATCAGAAGGCAAAGAGCACAATACGATTGTGTGTCTCAGATTCAGTATTGCTGAATGTATCAGGGAAGCTACGACGAAGGCTTTGTGGGACAAGTTAGGGACTTTGTACCAATCTAAGTCTCTGGTGAATAAACTATTCTTGTGGAAAAAGTTGTATAACCTGAGGATGAAAGATGGAGACTCGGTGATAGAGCATCTGAATGCATTTAATACTATGGTGAGTTAGTTAGCATCTGTTGATATTAAAATTTCAGATGAAGATAAGTGCATCAGTTTGTTGTGTTCTCTACCAGATTTGTGGGATAGTCTGGTTATTGCAATAGGTAGCAATGTAACTGCCTTGCATTTTGATGAAATAGTCTCATCCTTGCTGACGGAGGAGATGAGACGAAAAAATATGGAGAGCCAAAATGGTGATGCCTTATTTATATGAGGGCAGACCCAGAACATAAACAAAAATAAGTCTTCGAGTGGGAGATCTAAATCTCCAGTGAAACCTGTAAAGGTGGTGTGCTGGAAATGTGGAAAGGAAGGGCACTACAAAAGGGACTGTAAATCTAAAGCTCTTGACAAAGGAAAGGGATCTGATGAGGCTCCTTCTGCAGAGGCAAAAACCACCTCAGATGAAGGCGGGGATGTGTACTTGGCTTCTTCAAGTACACATGTAGATCATGAGGCATGGTTGATTGACTCAAGTGCATACTTTCACTTCACTCCCCATAGAGAGTGGTTCTGCGAGTATGAGAAATATGATGGTGGTGATGTCTTCTTGGGGGATGACAGGAAGGCTAGAATCATTGGTCATGGAAAAGTAAAGTTGAAGTTGTAAGGTGGAAGGGTTAGAACGCTTCCAGGTGTTCTACATATTCCTGCACTAGCCAGAAATCTGATTTCTATTAGCAAGTTGGATGATGCAGGTGTAAAAACAATGTTCGAGAAGGATACCTGCAAGATGGTTCGAGGAGAACTGATATTGATGCGGGGAGTTCGGATTGGAACTCTGTACAAGCTACAAGGTAGCACTGTTATTGATGGGTGCAATAGTTTTGTGGTTCCTAAAAGTGGAGCAAAAAATCTAGTGGTCTCTAGAGAGAAAACCATGCTGTAGCATCAAAGGCTTGGACATATTGGAGAAAAGGGCCTTCGGATACTTCATGGTAAAGGTATGGTAGGAGGTATGAGTAAAAGATCTCTGGATTTTGATTTCTGTGAAAATTGTGTATATGGGAAGCAGAATCGGGTGAGTTTCCCCTCTGGTAGTAAGAAGGTGAAACATATATTAGAACTTGTACACAGTGATGTGTTTGGACCTGTGAAGGTTCCATCACTGGGTAAGTCTGTGTACTATGTATCATTTATAGATGACTTCTCAAGGAATACATGGATATATTTCCTTAAGAAGAAATCTGAAGTCTTTGACAGGTTTAAAGAATTTAAGGCTCTAGTGGAAAACTAGACAAAGAAGAAGATAAAGGTGCTGATGACAGATAACGGTGGAGAGTTTCACAGTAAGGAATTTGAAGAATTCTGTAAGAAGTGTGGTGTAGCACAGTAGAAGAATACTCCATATACACCTCAACAAAATGGAGTTGCAGAAAGAATGAATAAGACGTTGATGGAAAGGGCAAGAAGCATGCTCAGTGGTGCTGGGTTAGGACAAGAATTCTGGGCAGAGGCGGTGGATACTGCATGTTACCTGGTCAACAGGTCACCTTCATCAGCGTTGGAGGATAAGACTCCACAAGAGGTATGGACTGGTAGGAAACCCTCTCTTTCACATCTGAGGGTATTTGGATGTGATGCATATGTACATGTTCCAAAGGAGAAACGAACCGAGTTGGATAGTAAATCTGAAAAGTGCATCTTTATTGGGTATAAGGATGGTTTAAAGGGTTATAAGCTTTGGAACCCAGTCACACAGAAGGTTGTGTGTTATAGACATTTTTGTGCCTAACAGCATGAAGCATGAAATGTCAATAATCTAAGGGATCCAAAGTCCCTAAACATGTTGTTCCTACCCCTAGAGGAACAAGGTCAGCAAACCACAGCACTGAAAATCAGTTCTCCACCTGAAAACACTCAAAAACAAGCTATTTCTGGATCATGTCAGCTGCTCCACTGAGCATCTGCGCTGAATGTCAACTGCTCCACTCTGTACCTGCGCTGAATGTCAAAAGCAATGAAGGCTACCTGCGCTGGGCGAGATTGGCCAAGTGGCACAGTCATTCTGCAAGGTGTCAAATGCCCAGGAAGCTTCCAAAATGACACTTGGATCAGGGAATTCGCCTTGTGATGAGTAAGAGGGTCTAGATCTCCAAGTGGAAGCAAGAAACTCCAAGTGGACTCAAGAACTGAAGTATAACTGAAGTGGGAGAGGACACTAGTCAGCTTCATGCCAACCTCAAGCTGACTCATCCTTTCTCCAAATCTCCTATATATAGAGCTCTCTCATGAGGTCTAGGGAGGCTGGAATCTTGTGAATGTAAGGAAGTGCTGTTGGTTTGTGCATAGAACTATTGGGTGATTGCTTTGAAGGAGGTGAAGAGGAGATTTCTTTCTGCTGGGAGGTGTTGCTGGATTGGGCCTCTTATGGTTGTAACATTCTCAGAACTTTACTTCTTCCATTAATAAAGCATTTGAGGTTCTTCTATATGCATGTGTCTTAATGGTGTATTGATGCTTGTATATTTGATTTATTCTAATCCTTGAATCAGTTATGGATGTATGCTTCTTGTAGTTTCCCTTTCTTGTGCTTTTGCAAGATCTTTGTGTAGTTGGGCCAGTGAAAGAGCAAGGAGCTGGGAGCAAGCAGCAAAGAGGGAAGATTGGATCAATCATTAGCGGAAGATAACGGTTAGTGGATCTCTTCCTCCTCTCTCTTACATCTCATAAAGAAGTAATCTTGAATAGCTTTGCATTCGGTTGTTGCTGAGGTACTATCACCCTTAGAGTGGGATAGGGTCATTCCGTATTGGATACTTTTCCCAACAACAAATTGGCGACTCCGCTGGGGACCGTATCTTGTTGGTTGTTTGTGTTTTTGCTATTCATTTCATAAACAAAGGGAGTACCGAATCGAACTGTGTTTGAATCTTTCAAATACAAAGTAGAGGGCAGCTACTCTAGCTCAGTTTCTGGGCAAGTTTATGATTTGAAGAGCTGATCCACAAGGACTCTAATAAGCTCTTAGTGATAGCTTTTCATCCTCCTTGTCATCCCTTAGTGTGTCCTTGACTGATAGCTTCTGATTTGAGCAAAAACTGTGAATTTTTGAGCAATCTGTGACCCGGAAACCAAGAGAAACGAAAGTTTCGTTCTTCAGTGCAGGCTGTACAAAGGCTGTCTGCATTTCAGCGCAGTTCCCGAAGGGGCTACCTGCGCTGAAGGTTAAACAGGCAGTGTCCCACCTGCGCTGGACCAGTCTTGCTTTGTGCTACTGGGGTTTCCTGCTGTTTCTTGCCCTGTTTTCACTCTTGTTTTTGCTGTTTGTTACCAGTCAGTGGGCCTATCTGAAACCAACTTTCCTTGTCACTATTCCGCCTCGGTTGTATAAAGAAATTGTGTTTGTTCTTTGTGTATTTCTTGTACATTTACAGTTTCCCATAACGAAAGTGAACTAGTCTTGCTGTGACCTCTTAGATCTAGACCTGTGATAAAGTGTCGTTTTGATCTTAAGAGCTAGTTTGTTTGTTGTTCATAGCTAATTGAGATTTTGCTTTCGTCGCTTGGTTTGAGTTTATATATTTCTAGTGTCGAAACAAGTAAATCTTAAGGTGTCTTTTGATTTTGGACAAGCTTGTTTGCTTTCACTTGAAATTGAATTCAAAATTATACAACAACTTTCTTTTTGCATTACGCCAACATTAAGAAAGAGAAAAGAAATACTTGCATTGTGCATGTGCATTATGACAGCTTGCATGTTGATTTAGGAAAAAGTGCATTAGTGTGTGCTCTATGATCTGTGTGGAAAGATGTTGTCTTTCTTTTCCCTCAGTAGTTAAGATTTTCAAAGTTGAAAGATTGAAAAGCTTGCTTATCATCTTAGACTGCATTTAGGAGTGTTATCATACATCTCGTGGTGATCCATAAAGGCAAACTGCTAAACAAGATCAACCTTAAAATAAATTGAATTTACATAACAACGCATTGAAACATAACGCAAACACATAGAGGTCTAAGCTAGAGACGTGTTCCGGCGTCGTTAAACGTGATATCTTAGCGTTGAGTGGTTGGGTGATTCCTCCACGGTGAAGCGATAAGTATCAATACGGACTTGTGCTCCCACGTACCGTCGCGTATATATTGGGAGACCCCTATAGGAATAAAGCCTTTATCCAATAGGAAACCGTGTCGACCGCCCTACTGATCGCAATGCAATGAACACAGCATTCACGAAGATCGACCACTCGTACCGTAAAACGTATTCTGTGGTTTTGCGAAAAGTTTGGCACACCCTCTGCCTAGAACTCCAGAGCAGTTTCTTTTGGCCTTTTTCAAACTCTATAACTGAAAAAGTCCATCCGAGCATTTGTCACTTCGGGCTCGTTAAAACATCGAAGGAGACTAGAGTCATCTTTAGCTTTTTCTCGACTCTTAAAAAGTGAAAAAGCAAGTTGTGTCTAAGCGTCGTTATAAAATTTATTTTAAACGGAACATAATCACCTCCTATTCCCGCGTTGATCTTAAGTTGAGAACATGGAACGCCCCAACCAAGGAATTCCACATGATGGAAATCCTAGTCCTTTCTCCTCTTTGGGAGAAGTTGGTGCGCCCCACATGGCCACATTGTCGCTTCCAGGGCTGACAATTGGCCTGCCTATTTGGCTATTCTCAACCAATGTAGTTCAGACCACCATGGTTCCTGAACAGTCGAGTCAACAGTTAGATGAGTCTAGAGCTGCCCACCAGCCTTCGACTTCCTATAACTCTTCCTCCAATCCTTCATCTTCGAAAGGTGGGCCTGGCAAAAGCCAAGCTCCCATGGAGAAGAAGGAAAAGAAGGAGAGAGAGAAGAAGAAGAAGGAGCCTAAGGCGACTGGGGGCAAGCAAAAGACATCTGACAAAAATCCACACACAGCACAGACTAGGCCTAAATCGCCATGTGTCATATGTAGAGGAGACCACTTCCATAGAGATTGTCCCTGTATTCCCCGGATACTAAGGGACTGGTCACCTCGTTTGCACAATTCGGGAGCATCAACCTCTGATAGCCATGTTGAATGCTTACCGTCAACCAACGAAAGTGAAGGTTCAAGACAAAGAGGGGGAGCAAGATTCCCCTGTAGATTGTGTGAAGGCAATCACGCCATCCACCGTTGTCCCTTCTTAGACGAGGCGAAGAGAGTTTTGGAAGATCGCCCAGTTTCACCGATGAGACTTCCTCCTGGATACAAAAAACTCGTGCCGAGTCCTTCGTTGGTTGAAAATACAGCTGGCCTGCTCAAGTGGTCAGCTGAAGCGTCAGTCATTGAAAATGAACCTACTGAATCCAGACCAGACGAAAGTCTAAAGGTCGATACGGCAGTTGACCCGGTTCTTCCTTCAGAGGTTTCATCCTCAAATGACACCGTCACTGAAGATTCATCTTCAAATGACACCCTCACTGAAGAGAATAAGGATGACACCATCCAGATTCTTTTCATCAACACAGATTCTGATGAGCATCAGGGCAATGCGCCCATTCCTTTATCGCAGGAAGGAACATCGTCAGGATCGTATCCGGCCGTGTATTCGGTCCCACCACCAAGCAACCTGGTTGTGTCCTTTGATTGGAACCAACTAGGCAGACCCCGGTTACCAGCCAGTATACCATTCAGAATCATAGTCCAAATTTATAGAATGGTGATGGCTGGAACTATCATTGATGAAGGGGCATCTGTGAGTATCCTTTCCTCTATTGCTTGGAAAGCACTGGGTTCCCCGGAGCTTTTACCTGAGATAAGAAATCTCTCGGGTTTTGATAAAGGAACCAGTCGACCGTTAGGGATCCTCCCCAATGTGCCTGTTACATTGAAAGGGAAGACCGTTCAAATGAACGTGATGGTCGTTCAAGGACCCTTGGATTATAACCTACTCCTTGGACGAGACTATATATATTGCATGGGAGCTATAGTCTCCTCACTCTTTAGAGTAATGTGTTTTCCACACGAAGGAAGAATGGTCAAGCTCGTAGACCAACTTTCATTTCCGGGATCACGCATCGCAAATAGTCAAATACCAACCCTGAATGGTCTATTCACCCAAGAAATGTCTCCACCCCCAGTCCTCCTTCCCGATGAGTGCGAGTGATTCGGAAAGATGGGACTGGAACCCAGGGGGCATGCATCCTGGTCTGCTTCGGGCAGAGAAAACCTTGGGTATAAGGTGGAATTTCCGCGAAAAAGTATGACTAGTCCGTACCCCGTCCGTGGACGGAAGAGGGGTTGTTCTAGAACAGGACTCTTTTGTCAAGGTTACTTGTTTGACAAAGGTCATTCACCATTGTCTACTTCGGTAGACAGTGCCGAGGAGATGTTTTCGTTTGATGGTGTTAACAAAACAATCTTTGGGTAACCAGAAAGAGGCAAGCCTCACCCTTTAAAACAAATGTTTTATCGGATAAGTAGGGGCAGCCTTGAAATTGTACTTTATGCCTGGGGGCATGCAACCTTTTGGAGTGCAAGCAAAGGACGACTATTTATTTTTTTTAAATTTTTAGGTCCTCCCTTTAAACCTGTAGGTCTAACCCTTTAAACTCGTAGGATTAGCCGTTTCCAAACTTGCATAAAGAAAGGATATGGGGCAAAGGTCAAACTTTGCCACATTAGGAGCATAGCTTCGTGAGATAAAGCTCCATAAAAAATAGCTATCTCACAGGAGACATTCTTATCTTATGACTGGTATAATCGAGCAGTTTTACCGCGGAATTTATGCTCGTTAAAAAATAGAAAAGCGAGATCCGAGCAGTTTTAGCGTCATAGTTCATGCTCGTTAAAAAATAAAAATAAGCTTTTGAGCAAGAGTTTCCTCCAGAGTTTAAGCTCATTAAAAAATGAACCTATACTGGTAAATAACCATTGTGATCGTAAATTTATTAGCCATAAAAGCCTTGGTCGTGTTTGCACCCGCCACCTCCATTCCATTTGGCCAATCGTTCACCTCCATATGATTGTTTACCCATTTTGAGGAACAGCTGCGAAGAGTGATTTCACTTAGCGATCCTTGTGACACTGCCGTGATTGGAAAATTCCAACCTGTACCTGGAATCTGCTGTTATCCCTGTTTATCACTCGTTCCTCAAAAGACGAGTCTTCTTTGAGCTCTTTTCTCCTGACTCGTAAAATATGAAAAGTTTGCCGAGTTTTGGCCTTCCAGCTCGTTAAAGTGACCGGAAGAGCTATCCCTCCTCTAGATTTTAATCTTTTTGGACCTGAGGGATTATTACACAAAAAGGTCGAGCGCTTGTTTTATTCGGCTCATTAAAGTAATCGAAAACTCATCCCTTCTGTATTGTTTTATACTTTTTCGGACTTAAGGGATTAGATGACGAAAAAGGAATTTTGGAGTTAACTTTCTGTACCTTTTCAGACTCTCTAAAAATGAAAAGGACCGAGTTTTCTTTGTCGTTAGACTCGTTAAAATGATTAAATAGCGACAAACTTGTCTTTAGACGAGAACGAGTTTCCCTATCGCTAAGCTCGTTAAAACATAGCGATGGGCTTGCCCGAAGGGCAGGTTATAGAACAAGCATATGTTATCCTCCTCAAGCTTGACAAAAATAAAGAGGTACTGGTCAGAAATGACTGGGGAAAAATTGGGAGAACCTCAAAGCTTTAATGGTAGCAAGTCGCTCTTGAACATGACACTTTGTCCTCCGTATCACATCGGGTTGGGTTGTTTCATTCACCGGTCTCATCACCATGGTCCTCGCCAAACCATCCACATTTGGGGTAATGCTACCGATCCATCACATCAGTGTCGTTATATGTTCAAGAGATGTTGTTCAGAAAGAGTCAACCGTGTCCCATCCACTGCCATACATTATCCTTCATCCACCCATGATCGCCACCCTGAATCATATTTCACAGATTGTTTTCGCCTCCACTAAAATCATTAGCTCCGTTCCGTGTCATTGATGTGGGATTCATTAAGGCCCTCCTTTGACGGATCGCTTCTTGTCGACTTCAGCTCATTATCCAAGAAGTTGATCTAGGAACAACCCCCCCAGTACTTTGAAGCTTACATGCCTCAATGGCAAGTTTCTCACTTCCGGCGACAGGTATACATCAATGACCTTCGACCAGAAGATTTTGCGTGGTGTTCGACGCCAAGTCCTTTATTCACACCACGTGAATTGTACTGCAGTACCTTGAGGGTCATTGTCATTATTGGTGATTCCTCTCGCGCTTGTTAACGGTTTACATTATTGACCGGTAATCAAGCGATGTCTTTCCATGTTCGACTTCAGCACAATTCTCACATGGATCGACTTGTACTTAGAGTGAAGATCGAACGAGTTTGAAGACCCCGGATCTAGTTTCATCCATCCGGGCTGCGATATATATTCAGGAAATATAAAGACATTTGTTATGTACATCATTGCAGCAGATGATCATCCTACTCAAAGGATGATAATTTCAGCAGAGAATTATCAGTCTACCATCAGACGATCGTCTGTTCTATGTACCAAAATGAATTTATAAAGCTGAGCATGGGAATGCCCGCCTCAGCTAGATCATGAAAGCAGAATGAAAAATAATGTATTGTATTGTATTTTATTACAGGGCACCTCTCAGCGATTGAATGAACTTCGGATCCTCCTGATAAAGCATTTCACTCGATAAACGACCTCATACTTTAGGGGGCAACTGTTATAGACATTTTTGTGCCTAACAGCATGAAGCATGAAATGTCAATAATCTAAGGGATCCAAAGTCCCTAAACATGTTGTTCCTACCCCTAGAGGAACAAGGTCAGCAAACCACAGCACTGAAAATCAGTTCTCCACCTGAAAACACTCAAAAACAAGCTATTTCTGGATCATGTCAGCTGCTCCACTGAGCATCTGCGCTGAATGTCAACTGCTCCACTCTGTACCTGCGCTGAATGTCAAAAGCAATGAAGGCTACCTGCGCTGGGCGAGATTGGCCAAGTGGCACAGTCATTCTGCAAGGTGTCAAATGCCCAGGAAGCTTCCAAAATGACACTTGGATCAGGGAATTCGCCTTGTGATGAGTAAGAGGGTCTAGATCTCCAAGTGGAAGCAAGAAACTCCAAGTGGACTCAAGAACTGAAGTATAACTGAAGTGGGAGAGGACACTAGTCAGCTTCATGCCAACCTCAAGCTAACTCATCCTTTCTCCAAATCTCCTATATATAGAGCTCTCTCATGAGGTCTAGGGAGGCTGGAATCTTGTGAATGTAAGGAAGTGCTGTTGGTTTGTGCATAGAACTATTGGGTGATTGCTTTGAAGGAGGTGAAGAGGAGATTTCTTTCTGCTGGGAGGTGTTGCTGGATTGGGCCTCTTATGGTTGTAACATTCTCAGAACTTTACTTCTTCCATTAATAAATCATTTGAGGTTCTTCTATATGCATGTGTCTTAATGGTGTATTGATGCTTGTATATTTGATTTATTCTAATCCTTGAATCATTTATGGATGTATGCTTCTTGTAGTTTCCCTTTCTTGTGCTTTTGCAGGATCTTTGTGTAGCTGGGCCAGTGAAAGAGCAAGGAGCTGGGAGCAAGCAGCAAAGAGGGAAGATTGGATCAATCATTAGCGGAAGATAACGGTTAGTGGATCTCTTCCTCCTCTCTCTTACATCTCATAAAGAAGTAATCTTGAATAGCTTTGCATTCGGTTGTTGCTGAGGTACTATCACCCTTAGAGTGGGATAGGGTCATTCCGTATTGGATACTTTTCCCAACAACATTGTGGACAGCCAAGATGTGGTGTTCAAAGAGGTGAACGATGTTATTAAACATGAAGTCCAACGAACGGAACCTGAGAAGATAGAGTTTGAGCTAAGGGAGGAAGAATCAGACTCTACAGCAGAGGAGGAATGAGAAGATGAAGAGCCACAAACTCCGGTTGTGAGAAGATCAGTTTGAGAAAGAAGGCAGCCTGAAAGGTATAGTCCATCTGCCTTCTGTTCAAATTTTGCTTTATCTATTACTGACGATGATCCCAGAACTGTGAAGGAAGCAGTAGATTCAGAGGATGGAAAACTCTGGAAAGAGGCCATGGTTGATGAAATGGCATCTTTGCACAAAAATGAGGCTTGGGATCTGGTGGAGTTGTCGACTGGAAGGAAACCCTTTGGCAGCAAATGGGTGTTCAAAAAGAAGACAAATGCAGAAGGAAAAGTGGAGAAATGCAAAGCTCGGTTGGTAGCAAAAGGTTATTCCCAGGTGTCGAGAATTGATTTTGGTGATATTTTTTCTCTTGTTGCCAAGGTAACTTCCATTATATTACTTTTATCTATTGCTTATGCTTTTGATTTTGAGGTAGAACAGATGGATGTGAAGACAATATTTCTTCACGGGGATTTGGACGAGGAAATCTACATGAAGCAACCTGAAGGATTCGCAACGAAGGGTACGAAGGAACTGGTATGAAGATTAAAGAAGTCTCTATGTGGGTTAAAACAGTCACCAAGAATGTGGTATCAGAAATTTGATACATTTATACGGGGACTTGGCTTCACTAGAAGCAAAGCAGATCATTGTGTGTATTTTAAATTAATTAGTGACTGTGTTATTTATCTAGTCTTGTATGTGGATGATATGTTGCTGGTTGGAAATGACAAAGATATTATCCAGGATTTGAAGACCCAATCGTCCTCCAAATTCGACATGAAAGATGTTGGTGTTGCAAACTATATTTTGGGCATGGAAATTAAAAGAGAATGGGCAAAGAGGAAGCTCTGGTTAAACCAACGGAAGTATGTCGAGACAATATTGTAGAGGTTTAATATGCAGGATAGTAAACCGGTGAAGGTTCCTATTCCTGTAGGTGTGAGGTTATCTATTTAACAATGTCCCAATACATAAGAAGAGGAAGAGGACATGTCCCGTGTTCCATATGTAAGTGCAGTCGGTAGCCTGATGTATGCAATGGTATATACTAGACCAGACATTGCACATGCAGTGGGAGTATTGAGCAGGTTTATGTCAAAACCAAGAAAGGAGCATTGGACAACAGTGAAGTGGATTTTTAGGTATTTGCATGGCACTAGTGATTATGGTCTGTGCTAACAAGGCAGACCAGGATTGGACAGAGTGTTGGATATTCGTGGCTTTGTTAACACAGACTGGGCTAGAGATTTGGATCAAAGAAGATCTACAAGTGGGTATGTGTTTAACTTATTTGGAGGTGCAGTCAGTTGGATGAGTAAGAAACAATCTATAGTGGCATTATCAACTATAGAGGCCGAATACATGGCAGCCACTCATGCAGGTAAGGAAGCAGTTTGGTTGCATAGATTGTGTTCAAGTATGGGGTTAGTACAGGAAAATATAAGGATATACTATGATAACCAAAGTGCAATTTTCTTGGTAAAGAACCCTGCATATCATTCAAAGACAAAGCACATTGATGTTCAGTATCACTTTGTGAGGGATATGATAGAAGACAAAAAGGTGTTGCTGGTAAAGGTGGACACTTTGAAGAATACTGCAGATGCATTGACAAAATCTGTGAGCTCTGAGAAGTTCTTTTGGTGTAGAGAGACAATGGGCATTTCAAGGCTGGGAAAATGACTAAGCTCTCTTGTGGCCCCATGTGGAAAGAAAACAACAAGTGGGAGAATGTTGGGTTGTGTTATATTCTTTCCACGTAATTAACAGGGGGTTTGAAGGGCACCCGTAACCCCACTTTATGGGGTCCGGGGCAGCACCCCGGAAAATTTTGGTTTTGGACCCTATGTTAAGTTGGGCAGACCCACCTATGGTTTTGTGCATGATTTTTGCACATGTTTTTGGACGTGATGGCTTTTGGTCCATGGTATTGGACACGATGGTTTTCGTTCCATGGTATTGGATGCTTCGACATGTATAAATATGTATTGTAACATTGAAAGGAACATAATGAAAAATCAAGCTGGTAGTCCCAATTTTGGTATCTAGGGGAAAATCTCTATGTATATGTGTTTTATGTGTTATGCTCTCACATTGTTTATTTTCTGTGTTTTAGACTTCGCATGCAGGTAATTTCTGTATGGGGTTAAAACCTACATGGAGCAATCTAGTTTCATTGGATTTGGAGAAAAAAAGCAAAGAACTGCAGGAAAGCCCAAGGGAACAATGAGATCAACAACTACAATGGGATTGCCTTGCAGGTATTGAGTTGCATGTATTATTTCGTTGTTAGTGTTGGAATTCATGGTACATGCATGTGGTTTCTTAGTATGTGTTGTCATTTATTTTATGATTGTTGCTCAGGTTTCTTATGGTTGTGGGTTGAGTTACTAGTTCTTGGAGCCATTGGTTGGAACAAACACTCTAGAAGTCCTGGAACAACTTGGGTTGAGTTACTAGTCCTGGAGCCTAGGTTGGGACAAATTCTCTAGAGCCCTTGGTGGGTTGAGTTACTAGTCCCTAGAGATGGTTTGGACAAATGATATAAATCCTTGGAAGGTTGTGGGTTAAGTTATGAGTTCCTGGATCCATGGTTGGAACAAATGCTCTAGAGCCTTGGACACAACCAGGGTAGAGACTAATCTGGTTGGTGATAGTGATATCTCACCATCAGGTAGAATGATTGATTGAGGTTTAAGGTGGTTTTTCCTATATAAGCCCTGGGTTTGGTTTTGTTTGGTTCACTCCATGATATCCCACATTCATGCTTGAAATATGGTGTAGGGGTGATTGGTTGAAAGAAATATTTGGTTGAAAATAATCTATGGTCAGGTTGTATGTGGAAATCCCTCACTTGGTTGGCATTTTCATATGTTAATATGAGGTATTTATATTGTGATATATGATTATATGTATTGATTATGATGGTGATATTATGGCTGAATTATCATGGCTTATATGATGGTTATTTATTGGTTTTATGCTGGTTATATGATCTATATTGTTTATGGCTCTTGACATGTTTGATGAATGCATGGATTAACAAATGTTATTGGAGCTATTATGAGAGGGCATTATAACTTCTCGGTGAATATAAAATAAGTTTCAAACTCATATGTTCATATATGCATTCATGACCTGTACATTACATGTTCACCATATGTTTGATGAAATGACTATCATGGTTAGGCCTATTTAGGTAAAATCCTTGATCAAGTTTTGTATTAATCACTTTGACTTGATGTTATTTTTCATTGTGGAAAGTCTTACTGAGTTCTGGTTAGTGATCTAGAGGCTACCTTGAAATGGTGGCTCAAAATCCACAACTTCACCCTCTCAACTAGAATTTTTGGACAATAACCGCACCCTTTTAGGATTATGCATGCATTTGGAGGCCTATAACCACATGAAAGTCTTTCATGGATGCAGTTGTGGGCCCCAGGTCACTAAAAAGGAAATGTAGCTTAGGGTTTGGGCACTTGGAGTGGTTGTTTAGCTCCTGGGTGTCTTGTAAGCCCTATAGGATGTCAATTGTGGTTGTTAAGTTGCAGTTGTTGACCCCACTTCCTTAATTGGATCTAGGAGGTTGGTTCATGTCATAATAGCTCTCAGTCTCATGTTTACCCTAGTAGGCTAATGTAACTAGGTAATGTGGCAAAGGTGGTTATAGGTATCCACGGGGATTAATTTTTTTTTGTGGACCAAGAACAAGATTTGAAGAAAAAATTGCACGTCAAGAGTTTTGAACCCTCCTGGATATACCCTAGGTTAACATGGAACTATGCTAGTTATTATACGTATGCCATGTGTTAAATCCATAATACGGATGAAAGAAATTACACATATTTATCTCGAGCAACACATCAATAAAATAAAATGTTTTAACCATCTCATTCATCTTGAGAAATAAACTAATAAGTTTTAATCATCATTTTTTTTTTAATTTAAATACTATCTTTATATGTACATTGAATTATGTTTCTTATTAATGTTTTTTAAAAACATTACTCAATGTACATAGAAAGATAGTATTTAAATTAAAAAAAAAAATGATGATTAAAACTTATTACTTTATTTTATTTTACATTGTGTTTTATTAATTAATTTGTGTAAATATCACATATCAACTTTATATTGAAAATTGAATAAATTGCAGAAGAAAAAATTAGTTTTCAAATATTTTTATAATTGAAACTAAAATATTTTTTGAATCAACATGATTTTTTTTAATATCTCATGTAAATTGAACATAAAATAAATTGAACAACTATAAAATAGATATTATTTTTAAATGCCACATGTAATTCCATGTAAGTAATGAATGAATTACACATATTCTTCATAATAAAATAGTAAAAACAATTATAAATGAAATTGTAATATTTTTTATTTTTTAGATTACTTCACATATTTATATAAAGTCCTCAAAGCATTTTATTTAGGTCAATTTTGGAAAATTACACTCTTATTACTATTTTTAATTTGTTAATGTAAATATTGTGGAGTGCTTATCAAACCTCTAAACCCGATAACTTACATAACAAATACTATCAATTATCTATATATTCTAAAATTTTCAACATTTATTTGGAATATGTAATTTTTCACATTTATTTATAATGTAATTAAAACTTCTAGAAAATAAACTTCTAAAAATATATAGCTACATGATTTATTTCTAAGGCTCCAGTTAATGGAAAAATGAATGGTCTATATACTTCACATATTTCTATATATCACAATAGATAAAATCTAACGATGTCAATTACCTCATTAATCAAATGCAATTACATATATACATGCACACACAATCTGTTGGTTGAGAGAATATCTCAACCACACACCAATGTAGGAAATAGATCCTAATTACTACGAACATACTCCTTTAGTTAGTAAGAATCACAACTGAGACAACTACGAGTTACATTTTCCAACACTCCACCGTAATGACTACTTGTCTAAATATCAATATGCAAAATCTAGTTGTGGTCAAACATAACAAAAGAATATGTCAACGTCCATATAAAGGAACAACCATCTATCGGAATGCATGGGTGCCAACCGCTGCAACCACCAGTGTTGTAGGATGTCCTTCGCATACATGGTTCTATCACCATTATAGTTGCATACATGTACCTGTACCTGCAAATCCCCCTCCAATATCATCATGGGTTTTATTGGATTACCCGTAACCATGCTCTGGGTTTTAACGGATTACTCTCAACCATGCCTCCAAGGGCTCTCAGCGATCAAGGCTAAACACAACCATGAAGGCTCAATTCAGCCACAAACGCTAAGCATAGTTGCTCTAGGTCACAAATCTTCCACTAGGGCACTCCAGAGACTCTGGGCTACAAACCTGCCACTGGGGCACTCCAACCATTAAGGCTCACCAAAGACCCGACTCAACCAGGCCAAGGGTTTTCTCGCCTAACCCTAAACCATGCCAAGAGGAATCTGTATCCCACTTCACTCTTACACATGGTTTCTGGCTTACCACAAACCAACAATGCAAATACAAAGTGTTTTTTAGATTACCACGAACATTGAGGGTACACATGCCTTATCATGGTTATATTTCACACTCCAACTCTTGGAGTTACCAGATACATACTTTATAAAAACCACTACAAAACATCCTAAACTTGCTTACTAATAAAATGTGTGACTCATAATAAAACATAATATTGAGTCTATTCTACAAACACAAACAAACTTTCAACCACATTTGAATCATTTGCCCCTCATCTTGCATACACAATATGATTTATATGATTGAACACACCACGGCTTTCCACATAAATATCATCAGCGTTGTACTTTTGAGTTTTTCACACCCTCATTTTTAACTTTGGCATATTGTTCTTGATTTCCATGTTTTCACTGTCATCGGTTAGCGTCGCGAATTCTAACAAACTGAGATCCCAATATGTATACCAACTTCCAAGGCATATTCATCTTCACCCATATCTAGCGCAAAGCTTATATTTCTATATTTCTTGAACGTAAAGGCTCATAAAAAATTATTAATCCAAATGAAAGACTCCTTTACCAGTAACAATTTCTAACTGCAAGACATTGCTAATTTGCGGACCAAATCAATATGCCTGCCCACTTATTCCAGCGAAGCTCACCCGTCAGTGCACCAACATAGGGAGCATGTGTGGTTTTTTCACGAACAATATTGATTTCTTTGAGTGAAGTCGTGTTCACCACAATTCCATTCAATGCCGTAGCCTACCCACCGACAGGGTGGCCATGGCCTCTCGCAGCTACTATTAAATTGGGAGACGTAGCTGCTATCCTTATCATTTTACTCATATCCTCCGCTGAGGATGGAGAGAAAACAACAACGAGTTTGTTGTGATATATACCTCCAAAATCACTAAAAGCCTCTTCTATCGAAGGTCCCTTGAATGTTATAAGATCCTTAAATTATGCGGCTTCAAGCCCTCAGAATACTTTCTTGTTGAGGTGGCCACTTAATCTTCTTAGTAACGAAATCAACAGACGACTGCTGCTGTTGTTTCGTTGACCGCCTCCCTCCGGTTCGACGGTTCCCTGAACGTAGACATAACGATATTCCACACAAATCTGGTGCCTTACCCGCGCATACACTTCATGCTTTCTTCCTACGCCCCAGTGATCTTCGCCCTCGGATCTGGCTCACCACACCCACGCCCCCAGATCTAACAATACGCCCTCAGATCTGGTCATGAGCGTTTCTCCACCCAGCACTATGCAACACACATTTCGGATTGCAGCCGAGAAATGGCCTGGCGTGTGACGCAGGACCAGCAAGGGATCGATTCTCCTGGGCGGCGGTAGAATCAAGTCACCCAGAAAAAGACTGCATGAAGACAGTGTGAGAGCCAGCAAAAACAACCTTGTTTTGCCTTGAAAGCTTAATGCTGCATCCGGTCCTGAATTTAAACCCCAAATTCCAAAAAATTAGCAAACTTGAAACTCGGATTAAACGAAATCTGGCCAAAATCAGATATCTTTACGCCAAAAACTGGGCTTCTATCCTCGCGCACAGCAACCCCAGATGAGATCGAACTGCGCAGCTCCTCGACCAATTCCCTAAGGTCATGGCTGAAGCTGTGCCCGCTTAGAACGGGCGGCAATTGAGCTCGATTTAGTCACTCCAAGAACTGCTTGAGCGCCTTTTAGTCTTAACCGACAGTCCCATTGGCCAAAAATCGCGCATCTTGAGCTCATGTTGAGTTGCGAATAGATCGGCCTATGGATCGAGGGCATCAGCAGGTTGTTAGACCTCCGATCTGCTATAATTTTGGTCAGCCACTGTGATTCACAGGCTTCTCGACGTCGAGTCTTGATCACCGCCAGAGGCAGGTTGTCGGTTGCGGAAAAAAGAGTGCGACCCTTGTTCCAAAACTGTCTTCTCCCTCGCCAGCTAAGCTCCGCCTGAATTAATGGACCAACTAAAAAAGACTAAAATAATAGACTCTTATTTTCCTCGGCACATTTCCCTCAACCCAGGACGGGCCAAGCCCACGAGGGCTCCGATATCAAGATAAAATCTAACGATGTCGATTATTTCATTAATTAAATGTAATTACATATATATATACATACATAATCGGATGATTGAGAAAATATTTCAATCACATATCAAAATAGGAAATAGATCCTCACTATTGAAAACAGACTCTTTTATTTAATAAAAATCACAACTGAAACAAATAGGAGTTACATTTTCCAACATCAATTTCATTTCTATATATTACAATTTCTCTCTTACACCGACTCTTACACCGACTTATTGAATATTTGTGGTTCTCTCATGAGGTGTTAATAGAAATGCGATTGTGGAAAATAAATAGTCTCTTAACTCAGAAGGATTATACAAAATATTTTTACAATAAATTTAAATAGAAATTCATTCATATATATATAAAATCTCTAATAATATTATCTTATTTTTAATGGAAAATGTAATTTATATAGTTTTATTTTGCCCCACAAGTTTTGATTACTTTAACCATCGAATTTTATATTTGCAACGTTTAATTAGTTTTTCAGAATTTTTAAATTTTAATTTTTCTAAAATAATGAAAATCATTATATTTTCAAAATTAGAAATATTTCAATTACTATTAAATATGATGCCATAATCTTTCAATTAATCTATTTTAAATATGTACGTAGTTTTACGCCTTATGCAAAAATAATGTAAAAAAAAAAAAATTAATGTAATTGCACATGGAATTCCTAAGTTTGTGACTTCAAACCTAAATCAAATGTAAATAAATCAGTAAACACCTCTCAAAAACAAAAGAAATAGAAAGAATGCATGCAGGTTCAAAGAACCCGAGTAGGTTACTAATAATCTATACAAATTTCTAATAATGGACACATCTTTCTAGAAAAAATATGCATATTCTTAATAACACAACTGCTATTAAGAACATAAATATATTACTCATAATTTTGAAACTTTCGAAGAAATACCTCAAAAATTCAATTCTTTACTCATAATTTTGAAACTTTCGAAGAAATACCTCAAAAATTCAATTCTGAGCAATAAGCCCTTGCACTCCCCAAACTACCTTCTTTTACTTTTATATATATAACCTGTTGTCAACTCTAAAAACCATTTTCATTACTCAAAACTACCTCTACCTCAGGGCATTCACATTCTAAAATCAAACAACATTTTGAAACTGTATAAAATATTAAACTACAAACATCACCTTTGGACCCACACCGATAACTTTTCTAAAATAATTTAAGGTTTAAATAAATAATAATTTTACAAATATAATACCGTTATTTATATTTGAATTTGATATCTAATTTTACCATCACTTTAATTATTTATATTAAAAAGAATTAGATTATATTATTATTTACATTAAAATGAATTAGAGTTAAAAAAAATACAACCAAACCAAAAATTTAGGAAAGTCTTTTTTTCAGAGAAAAAAAGCAAGATTTGATTATATTAAGATAATATAACTGTCTGTGACGTACATAAATGTGGCATTTGAAGCCACAGTCAATGATATAGAGCATGATCAGAAAACAGACCGTCCAAAAAAGAAATTCATAAGGCAGATTGACCTGTGATTTATAAAGACTGAAAAGCATATATACATCACATCCTGAAAAATTTAGAAAAGTTTAGGTAACTGATAATTTCGACTTAAGTTGTGAATTTAATCTCTTTTGAACAATACCCAGCATGAATTACTACAATTGGCACTTAAAGAGATGTTGGATCTGGCACTTGGTGAGATGACGGATTTGAGCACAACTCAAAGGTACAACAATGTAAACATATATTATATTTATTTTATGGGCCCGTTGACTTTTTTCTTTAATAATATTCGTTGTATTTATAAACTGGTTTTCTAGATTGCTGTATGATAATATTTGCAACACAAGAACCTGCCATGGTATTTACAAGTAATATTCTTGTTTTTTTGTTGGTTTGGAAAAATAAAAATATAACGTCGGCAAACTTCTAGAAGAGAAGTTAGTATGGATCGGGTATATGTGTACTTTGCAGGGGTGTAGAGGAAAACAATCTTCACCCATTCTTAATATGTCCTGTAGCTATTCAGAATTTTGCTGGAGATTTTGGCTTCCAATACATTCAATTCAACTGTATTTTCGACTGCTTAAAATGGTGGAGCCAACAAAATATCACTTGGCGCAATATTCCTCCTATTCTCCTCTGAGAGATCTGGAAGTGGAGGAATAATATCATCTTGGAGGAATAATATCATCTTTAAAAATATCAGAGAAAATGCTACACAGGTGCTGGAGCGCATTAAAGAAATTCACTCCATTGGACAACAAACAGGCATGGGATTAAAAAAAACTAAACAAAATCCATTTTGTGAGAACATACATTATCCGGCTGGTTACTTTGACCGAGCACCACAAAGAAGTAGATGTGGAAATTCACTCCATTGGACAACAAACAGGCATGGGATAAAAAAAAAACTAAACAAAATCCATTTTGTGAGAAAATAGATTATCTGGCTGGTTACTTTGACGGAGCACCATAAAGAAGTAGATGAAGTAGATGTGGATGTGGGTTTTTGATACTTCATTCACCGGATCAGGGTTGTTGGGTTCACTGAAGTGCTGGCAGACTCACAAACACTAAGGTAGAAGCCATGGTATTATGGGGATTACTCTGGTTTTCTAAATTTTTAAACATCCCTAAAATCCATATATACTGAGATTCTAAAATTATTATTGATTATATCAAAGGACATGCAAAAATATACCAACCTACATTCCAAGATCCGCTGCAACAAATTACATATCTCTAGAGCACCTGAAAAGACTCTACTATTGAGCATATTGGTAGAGATTTCAACCAAAGTGTAGATGGGCTTTCAAAGTGAAGGCTATTGGACATGCTGGATGCACATCCAGATCAAGATGGGGGACCATTGGATGGACTTAGAGGTGCTGCCACTGCCAGGATAATTCCACTTCTTTCCGGATCCTTTTTGCTTCTACAGGAACAAAATATATCAGATCATTTTGTTGTTTATATCTTTTAATCACTGTAGTGTCTTACATATAATATCATCTTTTTACTGGACTTGCATACTGAACACAAGAACGATTAGACTACTATGTTTATTGAATATTATGTAAATATGTTAAAAACTGTACATATGGACATGATAACTGAAAATGAGGGCATTACATGTTTTATAGTGGAGTCAGGGGTTAAATTTGACGCCCGTCTGCCCGTTTTTAGCTCTTTTACACGTAAAATATGTTCACATTTCAAATATCCAGGTCAACCGTAACTTGCTATTAATTTTTAAAACCGTCAATTTGATGGGCAGGTTTGTAAATGAAAAGTTTTAAGTTTTTTTTTAATAATTTTTTGATATATATATATATATATTATATATATATTTAACATCCAACTTCCAAGTCGGGATCGGACCGTCGGTAATAGCCTATAGCCTATAGGAATGAAGTGACTGTAGTACTAGTCTGTGGCTGTATGCTGTAAGTTGGCGTGACGCGTCCACGGTCCACCAACTTTCACGAATTGAAATAAATTCTGAGCCTGGAGCATTTACAATCCACTGAGAGCTGTTAATGACATTATTAAATTTGGTTGATGGTGTCTAGCGCGCTGCGCTCGAGTGAAATCACACAATCAGATATGGTCTATCTAAGACAAGGAATAGTTTGTCTGTACTGTGTGCATGCCTGAGAGGTACTCAAACGCTCCCCATAGGCCATCATACGCCCGGACCACTGAAATATTTCCAGCTTTATCTTCGTAAAAGCTCTCCGAGTCTCCCCTTCTCCGCTTGAATCCGTTGGAGCTTTTTCCGTGACTTGCTCTGCTCTCGCCTCTGTCATATAGATAGCATGGGCTGCTGTTTGGCGTATTTGGCTGCTGTTTGAGCGAGAATCGTGGCTGGCGCGAGCGAGAATCTGCCCATTCATCTGCAATTTCTCCCATTTATTTCGATAGTGAACCACAGACTCTGCTTACGATCCGGCCGAGCTACAAGGTGAGGTTTACTTTTGACAATGACAGCACAGAATCACAGGGTGTAGTTTACTGAGGTTTTTCATTTCTTTTTAGAGGTTTCGTGATATTTTAGTACAATGGCAATATTTAGTTGAAATGTAAAATTGGGTTTAAGACTGTTTTCGCTAGTTAATTTTTATCGTTTTTTTTTCATATTTAAAGAAATAGGTTAATTGTCTAAGAATTAGAAATATTTGAAAGGAGTGAAAGCCTGTCATTTATAGACTACCCACTAGTAATTTCAGGTAACTTGGTTTTATTTGAATATCCCTAATAATTTCAGATAACTTGGTTTTATTTGAATATTGCTAATATGTCAACCTGCATAAAAAAAATAGCACAAAACAATGAATATCCTCACAGCATCACCAGCTTTATCTGTCTATGAAGGCAAATAGTCCCGAGTACTACGGCGTTCATGAGTGCCATTTTGATTGACACTTGTTATCGACTGTCTCTGTAGTTTTTAAATGAAAAACAATAATGACCTGTCTCTGCAGATGTAGGAGGAAAGTCTAAAGTCATGTATTTATACGGCCTCAGCCTCTTCCAATGGCGCGCAATTAGCTGCCTCGCTTGATCAAAGCCTTAAGGTACTATCTCACCTGTTCCTGATAGGCTTGCTTTTAATGTGAACATTCTGATATATGTAACGTAGAGTAGAGCTGTTTGATTGTCTGTGTCAATGTAAACATATGAATTTCAACACAGAATTGAGCAATTCTGTGTATATATATATATATTCGACGGTGGTCATGATACTTGTATTATCTTACCAAATATACCTTTCAGATTGGTCAATTTGTCTATTCTCTGGGGATACAATTATATTTCATTATCATAAACTATATTATATTAAATTTCAATCCGGATTGCTTCACATGTGATCTGCTTTGAGTCCATATCTTGAGTTTTTTTTACTTTATAGAGTTCTTTTAGATCATCTCACCAGCACTTTTATGGTCCTCCCAATCTATGACATCGCCCTTTCTACCTTATCAGAATTATTTCTATTATAATCAGAACACGATTAAAAATTTTAGAGAAAAGTTGGGTTGAATATTTATAAGTTGGACTCTTCACCCAAAAAAGGGGAAGTATATACACTAAATAAATTACTACTTTATAAAAATGCTCGGTGAAGTTTGTTTGAATGTGCACGCCGCTTATCATATACCAAATATGATGCCTAAAATAGTTCAAATTCGCACGTTGCGTTGGTTATTGGAGGACCATGACCGATTTCTTAGAGACTAATATTCAAAACAATTTTAAACTTTTCCTTTCTGGCAGATTTTGCGGTATATATTTTATTAGAATGGAAATCCATACATGCAAACATAATAAAAATATATTAGAATGGAAATGCATATATGCAAACATAATAAAAATATGGAATGCTGTCGGTGATGATCTACTTTTATTCTGTCACTATACGTTGCTTTAATTTCTCCATTCCTTGCCGTATGTCCAAAGTGATGCCATACCGAGAACCAGTAACCCCACCAGAGCAGCTGTGGATTAACGCGTATTTTGGCTTTGAAGTTTTGTGATCAGAAGTTGTCATCCTCTGTGAAAAAGCGGCATACAATTGGCAGGGATTCATGATCAGCAGGTCTCAAAACAAAGTGTAGCAATGAGACTTGAGCCCAATTGTACAACAAAAAATGAAAAATTTAAACAATTATGAGTACAATTTGAAATTAGATAAAACTTGTACAAATAAATTTTAAAAGTCATATGATGGGCAGTTTAAAAATAAAAACGTCATAAAAAATTCCTTGACGGGTAGGGTCACCCGTCAAATTTAACCCCTGGATGGAGTCAAAAAAAACTAGTATCAGTTCTGTAAGACTGGTATACGCTGTATCATTATGATGTTTATGTACTCATTTGGAATCTGAATATATCGCTTTTTCATCCTAAAAAAATACGGCGTTTAGGCACACAGTTCTAGCATTGACACCTCTCCTTGGGCAATTCCTATTTCCAACCCCATTGAAACATAAATGCAGCCTGACATGCAAGGGATATAGCAGTTCTCTTGTATTTATGTTTCAATGGGGTTGACTTTGGCATTTTAGCAACAAAGCAACTGTTATTCCCCTTGCATGTCAGGCTGCATTTATGTTTCAATGGGGTTGGAAATAGGAATTGCGCCTCTCCTTGCAACATCTGCTCCCTTTAATGTTATCCAACTCATTTTGTCAGGTTACATTTTTCAAAATAAAATACTTATTCTCATTTGAAGCCCTTTATGTGCACTACGTCGCTAGGAATGGGGGTTTTGGTAGACAGGCATAAATGCAGGTACAAACGGCAAAGGATAGAGTTGAGCGTTCCCGGTACGAGGATCTAGAACCCTCAAACAAATTTCCTTGACTCGTTTTTCCAAGCAGCAGAAATCCGCGCCGGATTTTATTTATAATTAGTTCGACGATTGAAGGCAATAGTGGGTCATATCCAAATAAGCAGACACCGGCAAAGTGGACAAAATGCTGTGTATGGTGTGACGTAAACAGCGACTGTAATTAAAGTAACTCATTAATATGGTTGTGTTTTCCTTCATCAGTAAAGTTTTTTTTTTCAGAAGAAAAAGCAATATAGATTATATTAAGTCAATATAAAAAGCTACAATTGGAAACATATGAAAGGGACTTGAGTGGATATCAAGTCAAAATAGAGATGGATCATATAGATTGGATGTCAAATAGCACATATCTCAGAGTATGATGGGTACAGAAGAGGAGCAAAAAATATTAGATGGACTAAGGATGTACATATTCTTAGACATTAAGTCAAAATAAGCGGAACAGAAACTTTCTAAGGCAGATGAATTAGGCCTGTTTGCCTGAGACAGCTTCAAAACTTGTGCAGATACATTGCAAAATGGCCGAGAAGGGAGTCTTGGAATCTCTAAAGATTTTATGGTTCCGCCATTTCCAGGCATACCATATCATGATAACAAGAAGGGGACGCCTTATCGCGCATTGAGAGCACCACCATTGGAAGGCTGCATGAACAGAAGCAAAGACATTGTGCGGGTAATAAAAAAAAATGGCAAGATCATACCAGATTTTCTGTGAAGAGTTGCACTGAAAAAACATGTGAAGGTTAGTCTCTTCTTCCGATTCTATCTTTTTTGAGATGAGGGAGATCAGTGTTGAAGAAGTAATATGATGAATATTTCCAGACATCCTCAAGGCCTCCAGTTCAAAGAAGTGAGTGAGAAATTCAATTGTCCAGCCATCCGGCCCAGGACTTTTGTCTTTTTTGAAAGTCTTCAGAACCCCAAGTAGTTCTTCTTCTGTCACTGGCTTAAACAGCATCTCATTTCCGTCTTCATTGAACATTTGGGGGACCGGATCAATACCCCACAGGATGTCTAGGAATGCAGCATCATTTCCTTCTTCAGCAAAGTTGATCATGGTACGGTACATTGAGGGTATTCAGTATAGAGGGGGAAGTCATCGCCAGAAATTGGTAGTCTTCAGTGCTCTATTAGCTTTATCCGTAATGTTTGTCTCTGACATTCCACTGTAAATTTGAAAACGAGAACGGTAGTCTTCAGCGCTCTATCAGCTTTATCCGTAATGTTTATCTCCGACATTCCACTGTAAATTTGAAAAGGAGAATTTACATTCGTGGTGTTTGAATTATGGCCATAATAAAACTAGCATTTGCATTAGGAGGTGCAAAGAGCACGCAGATAGCGGTGCGGGTTTTTGTTTGACCCTTGAATATATTAAAAATAAAAGATTAGCATTTGCACCGGGAAGTGCAAAGCGCACGCCGGTGCGGGTTTTTGTTTGACCCCTTGAATATATTAAAAAAAATATTAGAGACAGAAACAATAGTGTTTAAAGCAAAAGAATTTGTCAGCTTTGGAGCTCTTTTCTCACAGTATTGGTATAGTTTGATATAAATACATCCATTATCAGACATTAATGAATAAATGTAATAATAAAAAACCTTCATTAGATTCCTCACTGTAAAATGCCAATGCTGCAACAAATTCATACAAGCTGTTTTAGATTGTATGTGAACTATATCTGCCTTGAAGAACAGTAATACTTAGCTCAAGAGAATTGAATAATTGTAATTATAAATTCTAATGTGATGTTTTTTCGCATATATTACTGTTTTGTTTTTCATCTATCTATTGAGCCATGGCTAAGTATTTTGCAAATGTGATGTTGTCGAGGAAAATCTCATCTTAACAAGATGTAAAATTGGAATTGGAGAATTTAAATGCACCATCATATTAATATAATGTCATGCATAATAATATTTCTTAACATTATGTGATTATTTTGAAATACATTTTGATAATAATATAGATCACAAAAGTCTAAAATTAAAAATTAACTTTAAAACCAAAATATTTTTTTGATAACTATTAAAATAAAAAATCCCCTTAATATATTAAATAGTGCTTTTACAAACTACATACTCATATGAATAATAAGATCTTTTAATTTTATAAATAAGTGCTTTCCGTAGTCACAAAATAAATTACTCTTAAAAATAAGAAAATTCAGTAATATTATCATCATACGTCTCACACTTGTAAAGTGAGATATAGAATAATCAACGTTTCAATAAAGTTTCCCTTTTCAAAAGTAAGCCTTGCCATCAGATCGCATACGAAAAAGAATTAAAGTTGAAACGTGGAGATGGAAAAAGGTGTAAATGTGTAAATGTTTTTGATAACCTACCATGATATGAGTTAAAATTTACTAAGTAGTACAAGTGGGTTCACAACATGAAGCTCTCATACTGATCTCTCCATGATACGTGTTTTTTTTATGTAATTGATAAACATATTTTACATTTGGGTTTGGACCCGCAGAAAGATTATTGCAAAATATAATGGAAAGTCATATACCTCTCAGTGCAATTATAGATGCTTTTGGAGAAGTTCATCACAAATTCTGGACCAGAGACTAGCCACTTTGACTTTAAAACCAAACCAATATAAACCAGCCATGCAACGAGCTTTTTTATCAAGTCGATTCCAGAGATATATGAACAACCAGTTTGACGAGTTATCAGTTCAGACCAAAGTTTTTAGAAGTATGATTGAATCTTCTTACATTGCAACAAAGCAAGCATAGGCACACGGTTCCGCGTTGTTGTTTACCATAATTCCAGCAAGGATGCTCACTTTTGATGAATATCACAGCATGTAGATCGACCTATGTTGTAGCAATCAATAAAGAAGCAATTTATAGCATTATATTAAAGAAACATATGAAAAACATAGATGCAGAACTCTCTACAATTATATATCTGAATGTAAAATGAGATAAAATTTATCTCCGGTGCATTAGGTTCACATACAATAAGACATAAAAAAAAAAAATACAAAACATCTAAATCAAAAAATAAAGCTTAACAATGAAGAGGCATAAAAAAAGGCAAAAAAATACAAAACATCTCAGTCTGAAAATAAAACTTAACAATGAGGAGGCTCGAATCATGACATAAGAATAGACATTGTATGGAATACCATAAGAATTTATCACACAAGAATGACCAGAATCAGTAATGTGTGCTGAAATCCCAAAATCAAAAGAAATATGTAAATAAGTTTGATCATGCGTTTTGCATGTCCCTCAAATTATATACACATATCATTTTCATACACACTAATGAATATCAATGTTGCCATTGACGTCAAAAGTTTATAACTCAAGCAGAGATTGCCCAAAAGAGATTGAATAGCAATGTTGCCATTGACCACGAGAAGTGTCTAGCTCAAACATAGATAGGTCAGGACATGGCATTGGCCCAGGTTTAATTCCAACAAATGGTGCTCATGCATTATATCTAAGACATGGCATGGTGTCCCAAGAGTGTAGTTATGTTAACTTCAGCGTCAACAAGACCCAATCCCAGTAGATACAGATAGGTCCAATAGTGAGTTGTGTGATTGTGTATTTCACAATTTTTTTGTCATTTTTCTTGTCTTCATTTTTCCTGACACATTTAAACTTTGTTTCCCACTTAACTATTTTTACTCCGGTCTATATTAGACTCACAAGCACCAATCCACTCAGTTACTAAAATGTTATCAAAATTTCTCTAGCTTCTTCACTACCTTTTTATTCAATTTGTTTCAACTGGATATAGCAAGAAGAATTTGAGAAACCATCAGTGGGGCATATAACTGCAGGAATCAATAAACAACTTTATAAGATAAAAATAAAAATATATTGAGTGTGAGCGATTGGAACACCTTAATTTGGATGGCATTGCAGAGACTTGCGAACTATTTTTCCAAATGGAAAAACCAGAAATCTGCCAAACCAAACCAAGAACCGAGTAGGTTGAGATGTCAATGCCAAAAAATAGATTAAGATTTTTTGCTTAAATACAACAAGTAATGAAAACTTTATATAAGTGGTATTGTAAAATCAATTTTGAGATACATGCATTTTTTTATTGCCAAAATTATTTCAAGGCTAGTGGCATAATTAGATTGGAAACCGCGTATCAACTTTGAAAATAAAGCCTAACAATGAGGAGGCTAGAATCATGACATAATAATAGGTATGACATGGAATATGATAAGAATGAGAAGAATCAATACTGTGTAGCAATGGATAAATCAAAAGAAAGAGTATATAGGTGCGATCCTGCATTCTGCCTTCCCATCAAAATCATATCCACAAATAATGTGTAGTAATATACTGTTGAATACCAATGTTGGCACTGAATACAAGAAGATTGTAGCTAAAACAGAGATAGGGCAGGAGAGATTGATTTTCTAGAGAAGATCAATTCCATAAGCATGATAAGACCCTCTATAACAAGATCTTTGCAGTTCTAAGATTCAGAACTTTCAAAAACGATATATCTAAATGTAAAATAGGTCAAGATTATGTTTGGCTCAGTAGGTTCACATACGATAAGACATGAACAATGCTAAAAAACTATAGACCAGACAAGCCTAAAAATAAAACACCATTGGCATTTCAATGTTTGATGCATAGAAAGGAACACAAGACTTATGGAAGAACATGAACATTAATATGAATTTGGCTTGCAACTTCGTAAATGATAAAAACTGAATATATTAACTCCCTTTCCAGGTGAGATACCTGGAGAGTGTACAAACACTCATACACACTCACTATCTTCAATCAGGAGAACAACCTAGTACATATAGACTTTCACACTATCAGGGTGGTTTCAACCACTCCCTAGATAGTAGGATCTGAGATCTAAGATTAGAGTCTCAATCCTATCATCATCTTAACAATAATCTAAATTTAGCGTTCTCCATTAATTCCAACACTCCCCCTTAATGGAGAAAGGGTACTGAACAATAACATACGCCCGCTGGTCTAGTCTCAGCTAGGCTTACAATGGTAAAAGACAGAGCTTTCATTTTTGTCTTCTTGCAGTAGAGCCCATACTTTTTCATTCCTAGGCAAGGCTTCATCTTCACTTTCTTTGCCATGAGTTAGCGTTGTATCTTCACCTCATTTCTTCCCCTGTGAAGGAAAGCTTGAATTCTTATTCTCGCCCTTCTCAAGATTATGACAGGCTGGATAGGAGAATTTTCCCTCTCACTATTTTCGGTGTCAACCATCTGAAAGTTAGCTATGATGTTTTCAACATTCATCGATGTAATGTCTGCACACACAGAAATATTAATGAGATCATCACAATTTAAATTAAATTCTCTCCAGCTTTGTCTTCTTCTGCCACGTTTTTGCAATCAGCTTCATGTGGCTCATCCAATTGATCTTCAACACTATGTTTCTCTTCACACCCTTCTTGAAGATCAGCTCATGAATCTTGCACAACAGACTATGCCTCTTGATTCTCGTGGTCATCAACAGAACCACATTTCTTTTGAAATTTCTTTTGACTTGAACATCTACCCATGCTAATTCCAAATGTCAACATGAGACCATCATCATCATCAGAATCAAAAATATCTAAAAATATAGACATGTTTTTAAAGTCCAGCGTATCTCACTTCGAGATTTCTTTTTGACTCTACATGGTCCTGGAGCTCCAACAACCCTGTTACCACGCAGGTGAGAAACTTCTCCCTTTGGCAACTCTTCAACTGTAGAACCTTGTACATTGTGGCTTCTATGCCACACATGTCTTAGTGCCCTCGGCTCTGGCGACGAGCAACTAAACGACCTCTCACAAGCTGGAAACACTATCAATATCTAATTATGATGCATGTAATTAGCAATAACACATATTTCTAAAGATGGATTCAAATCAGCAAGAACTTATGCATTTTCATTGTGGCATATAAAAAAATTTAGAAGAAAATTTACCCAATTGGTTAGATCCCAATTGATTTTCAGATCTCCACAGCCTGCAACTTTAGTTTCTCAAACAATTAAATCTCCAGAACAAATCTGCTAGATGACGTTGACAATAATACCAGTCATGCAAGCATATTGGTCGTCTATGGGCCGAATCAGGCAGTGGGCAACCGTGTCTTATTTTATGTATGCCCAACACTGAGATGGGTTTTATGCTCTATTCTTTCAACAGTCGGGCTTGGCAGATGGCAGGGAAAGTTCATCAAACTAATCTCCCACGGAGAACGCGTAGGGCTTGATGGGAATACACAACGATTTTTCGAAAATTCGTGGCAGTGATTTAGTAGAAATTGTGAGCAGCGGATCTCAGCAACCACCATGTGTAGGCATCCTCACTCCAATGGCAACCTCCACGCATCAACTTTGGAAACAATAATAGCAGCGCACAGCTATCACCACGAATACGACAAAACACCTCCCGGTAGATCCAAACAACCACACCATGCCTCCAGGGCTGGAATTTCAAATTTTTTCTGCCGGTCAACTGAAAATTTGATGACGTTTTTGTATTTTTCATGCCTTTCATTTTACGTTTTATTCAAATTTGTGAGTGTCTATCTTTTTTTATCATTTTTATTTTGGCATTTTTTAAATGAATAATTTATTTAACATACACTTTGTAATAGAAGTTCAATTTTTTTATAATTTTTCATGGTTGGATGAATATAAGACTAGTGTCAAATTTTGAAAGTTTCCCTATTTATTTTCTTATCTAAGTTGTCTATGATTCAATAGAGATTCATTGAAATCACAAGTTTGACCAGTGAACTCTTCACAATTAAAGTGCCCTAGAGATTTTTAGGTGTGTTGAATCTATATAAATAGTCAAAAGCACCAATTTAAACAACGGCAAATCAAAATTTAACAACAATGTGTAAATAGTATTTATCTTTATCTCATATGAATTCACTTTTGTAAAAAGTATTATTAAAATTATATATCAAAAATGTCTGCCTTTCGACCCAATAAACAAAGAGAACAGAAAATAAAGTAATAAGCAGTAGGTTAGGTTAAGAGCAACAGCTAGTACCTGGAGCAAAACTGATCTTTTTGCTGTTTAGTTCAACAGAAATAGTGTAACCTTGTTGCTGAAGACTTCCTATGATGCTAAAATTGCTTCTTTACAAATAGGCCAATTGAAACCATCCTGAAAATGGTATGTTATAGATGAAGGTCTTAGCTTCAAAAGGTCTCCGAAGTACTTGAAAGTTGAAACAAGTGTCTAAGGGGAATTTTGACTTCTGCACATGAGGAGCTTGATGGAATTGACTCACAAACGCTGCTTTTAAAGCATCATAGGGCCGTTTCACTAGTTGGCTGATAACAGTTCCGGTTTCCAACATCGTCCCTCCTCTGGTTGAAGTGAATTGGAAAGCGCTAGAGGAGACATTGAGGGTGGTGTCTCCCACTCTAATAATCTTATGTTCAACAAAATATCAAAGCGATGTAGCTTTACGATTCGACACTGAAGCGGTGAACTTGGAGTCAAAAGGGAATGGACACATTCTGGCCGAGACTCAATTTTCCTTTAGCTTTGGGGTTCAAAGAAGTTGGGCAGGTAGTAAGAGAGACTTTTGCTTTTGGCCCGAGAAGGAAATGAGAGGGAGCCTCTGCCAAACGCCAGCAGCCCAATAGAAGAATTGCCTTGGTATTTTGAGAAATCGGTTCCGAATCCAAATCCAAACTTTTCAATGGCCTGAGAATCCAACCACAGTGTCTCCTGACTCATCTCCGCCGTGACATGGCTTCCACCATTGGTTTGGGTTTGCAAGATGCACTTCTTTCCGCTACAAGATACGCCGTCACCTTCCAGGTTTCTATCGCATGAGCTCCAATCCAGTTTCTTGTAAGAGGAGAACCCATGTCTGTAATCGCACTTTATCCATGACATGTCCGACGAGGTATCAAAAACCACCAGGATGTTATGCTTTGCAGGCTTCCTAAAACCCACATTCACAATATAGCTTGTGCCTTCTGTACGTGGACTTACTTGCAGCGTGCAATCGGGATACTAAACCATTGTCTCGATACCTGCTCTGCAACAGCAAGCTCGTCCATTCATTCGAATTCTGGGAGAGATTGGGATTTCGCTGATGTGCAAATGGTTCCATCTCTAATCCTGCTTCCATAGACTCCTGCACAATGTTGGACTAACCCCACAATCATGCTTCTTACTTCAGATGGACCATGCTTGCTACTTTAGATGATTTATGCTGGGAATGGCGCGAATATCCTTTCCCCATTTCAATTTTCAAATTTTGAATTCACCAACTTCATTAAATTCTTTCGTCCAGGACAAAGGCAACTTACGTTGGAATCACGATACCATAACCGTGAGTTAACGAAATTGGGTTAGGCGCATTGGAATTTGGAACGTCAAGTGACTCACCAGTGGTTGTGAACTGGAATACATGTCAAAACATATGATGGCAGGATGACCATGTTTTAGGAATAACCATACGCATAGGTTGGCAGGGTGCTGTCAAGATAGCCTGGTACTGATAGGGCACTGTCTGGAGCTGTATTAAACACTACTGTTGGAAATATTGCTTGCCAATTTAGAGGCACTTGTAGGTTAAGACAGGTATTATAGATTTTGACAGGTTCAATTTGAAATGGGCCGTCATTTTGACAGGTTATCGATTTCTAACACACGTCAGATTTGACGGGAGAAAATTTCTGGTGACAGTCAAATACGTTCTGGAACGCCAAATACGTCCTGTGGGACGTCAAATTCCAGGCCTGCATGCCTCCACTGCACTAGATCAGCTAGTGATCTCCACACCACTGACACACATGTCATCTCTCTGTTCCACGATCACCACGCCACTCCTCCACGATTAAAAAAATGCAGAGTCGCTAACAGATTCGCTGCAACCTTCATACAGGGCGATTTCAACCTCCACGATCCACCGGGCGGTCTCCACACGGATCTAGCTCCCACTACTGCACCTCCTCCTTCACGGAGAAGCACACGAGAACCCGGTAGATCCACCTAACTACAACCTCCTCCAGGCGTACGAGAGACAATGCCTCCACGGTCAACACAGCGAGCTCAACTCGATGATCAACACAGGTTTGATCTACTCTATCGAGCTATGTTCATGGATCCTGCCTCTCGTCACAAATTCAAAACATGAGTATCAAGCGGCTTTCCTTTGCTGGATTTCAGTGGGATCAGCGCAATTATGCGCAAAGTTGGTCATCACAGCGAATCGTCCCTCCTCCAGATCCGCCCTATGGCAACCACCGTTTCCTTGTTCACTTGCACGTCAGTGGATCTTGGTCACACTGATAGGTTGCAGACCACACGGATCTGGTCTTTGGCATGAACAGAATTCCCTCTCGACAGAGCGCTCCCCGTGTGTTCGGTCTCTTCCACGACTCTTTTTTTCATGCAACAAGCTTTCCAAACCATGCAGCCTTCATCTCAGGTTAACAATTATCCCTAATGGTCACACAACTTAAAAAAATCGCGCTCTCACCATGATAAAAAAAGTCGGCGCGATTTACCATTGCAGACTCGCGAAGGTCTTCACGACTGTACACCAGCTATCTGCGACGATCAATAAAATTAAAATTCGGGGAAGGGTAACAGTGGGACTGGCACAATTATGTAGCTAACACTTGCGACGATTTCGCCTTAGTCGCGCTCTCCACTCAGCTTACAGGATCAACAACCCTGAAGCTCTGATACCATGATAAAAATTGAATATATTAACTGCCTCTCCAGGTGAGATACTTGGAGAGTGTACAAACACTCATACACACTCACTATCTTCAATCAGGAGAACAACCTAGTACATATTGGCCTTCACACTATCAGGGTGGTTTCAACCACTCCCTAGATAGTAGGATCTGAGATCTAAGATCAATCCTATCATCATCTTAACAATAATCTCTCCATTAATTCCAACAGTAAAGAACATGAACATGAACAATAAAATAAATAAATCAACATGAACAATTAAATAAATGAAGTCTCTACCAAATTTCTATTTAGTTCAACAAGTTTATTATGGTGTAAAATTCTTATGTACAAATCTGTTAGTCCAAGAACCTGGCATTGGATCGTTCCACATTGTACCACATCCACTTTCAAAATCTTAAGCGCAAAACCTATTCTTCAGAATTAAGCATGGTCCGGGTCAAGAATCCTTGAAGGATTTAGGAGTTTTGCTTATATTTAAAGGACTCTAGAGTCCTCATTCATTGACTTTCTCGTTAATTGATAGAATGCGTTGCAATTTTGCTGGTTCTGGTCAATTTTATCTCAAAACATATTTATGGAACGTTTTGGAGAAAATGAAGTCTTAAATCAACATTTGATTGTTAAGTGATTTTTAAAAGTGAGGAAGAAAAAAAATTACTTGTGTGGGAAAATTCGAAATACCTAGGAAAGGGGCTCGTCAGTTCTTTCTGCAACAACATCGATTGAAATACAGAAGGAAGAGTCACCGTGAAAGTAAAAGATCATCTAGTTAAACAAGAAACTACCGAAAAAAGGAATCTGGATGGACTTAGATCATAAGGAATTTTTTTGTCAAATTTTCAAATACAATATGAGAAAAGCTTCAGGCATTGCAAATTTGGGAAATTATTTTCAATAAAAGAGGCAGTCAAAGAATAGTAATGCCAGCAAAATTCCTCGTGTTGGTTTTCTCATGCTTGGACCGTTCTATTGGTTGTGAGTGTCAAGGCATAATTATCTCTTCAAGTTTAGACGTGTAAGTTCAAAATTCATGTATTTCCAAGGATATTTGTTTTACTTCTAAAAGTCAGAATTCTGAAAATAAAAATATAAGCTAATCCTTTTGATTTTTCAGTTAGAATTTGTGCAAATTTATTGGATAACGACAAAAAAAATTGTCCTATTGTTATGTATGTTCTCATGTCTTCTTCAGTGCTTTCAGAACGAAAATAAAATGAGCTGTATAGTTTACAGAAATGCACTAACGTTTTCTTATAATCTTGTATGGGTGCTTACTAAGGCACTTGTTTGTAAATGGTTTGGGAAAAGATAAAAAGTTGTACACTAATTCCAAAACGTTGATTGGCTTCTTGCTATAAACTTTGTAACTGTGGTAGTCTTTGACACTAGAGAGGACTGCTTAGGCCACTTAAATAATCATGCCATAGTTGATGCTCTATTCAAAGCATTCGGATTTACAGAAACACATTAAAACCCATGTGAATGTACATAGACTTGGATATGATCTAACACTTTTTGGATGAAACATTGCACTCTTTGCATGGAACATTTCACTTTGGAGACCCTTCATTTCATAATATCCTTACGTGAACCTGTGGGTTATGTCCCACCTATACAAATTGGAAGCGTTTGAATGGCGTACTTCCCCTAAAACCTGGAAATTAACAAACAACGGAAATGCATGGAAACCTGACAATGAACACCGGTCTCACTCTGGACACCGAAGACTGGACTTCAAAAGAAATCAAACTCCCGATTGTAATTCGTCGGGTTTGCTCTTTCCCAAGCCTTATCGGCTTCAATCTCCGCCGTTGATCTGCTACCCAATCCGACGAGTTACGCTTAGCGCGATCACCAAACAGTATGCTCAATCTCCACCGTTCAATCAACTATCTCTGATCCAATGGTTAATAGCCATATCAGATGTGCCACTTGTGCAATGTTTAACCGCCCTTACGGAGCCGATAAGGAATATAAATCCTTAATCTATAAATGACCGGGTCCGATTTTGGAATTAAAGTCCGAGCACATGATGGCCCGATATCTGTTGGATAACAGAGGCCATCAAATCCTATGGCTTGCGGGACTTCAAATAGCACATGGTTTCAAAACGGCCTTAACCCTCGCAGTTGACCATGACCTAAAAATTTGAAATTGAGATCAACGGCTAGGAGTGAGTGCGGGACTTCAACCACGATCAAGATAATCCATACTCTACTACCCCAGCAATTGTTAATCATTGTCAATCTACAGATCTGTTGATCTGACGATCCAAATCAACTTCCAGCGATTCCTCACCTTCCGCCATTACTGTCCGTCGATCTATACGATCCAATGGTTCTTCTATGCGTTTGATCATTTCTCAATGGAATCTATTTAAAACACAGTTTCTCTCTACCACCTATATTCTCACGACACACCATACAACAATAACTCACTTAACCTTGGATCGCCATCGATCCTTACAGTGATCGATGGTCGATCAAACCTGCAACACAGAATTTCACTCTTTCAACACAGACATCTAATTATAGGTAACTAGACACACGAAATCCACATAACAAACATATTTATATTATATGCAAAATTAGATTACACTCTAAGGCATTTCAACCTTAGTCACAATTTCACTCTTGACTACATTGTATCCTCACTCTCTATCTCTCATATCTTTCTCTAAATTACTCTCTCTTCCTCTGTCACACAACACATACTCTTTATAGAGAAAATTACAAAGTCGTGGATCATCTCAGATCCATGATTTCCTCTCATAAATCACTCAACAACCCTTAAATCTTTCGTTATGCATACATGGCAGATAATTGCATTAATTAAGTCTTCTAGAGACTTATCAATTCCATCAAATTAGTTCGTTTTTAACAGAATTTTTCTCCTGCTTTACATGATTGTCCACGTCTCCTCCTCCATAGCTTTGGATTCTGAATTTGATTAAGTGTGCTCGAATGCTCCTGCATTAGACTCCTGAGGCACAAAAATTTATGACCTCCTGGTCATATGCTTCTCCTTAATCCCATAGCAATTCTACCCACTTCCTCAGTGGAATTTCCTTCATGATCTTTCTGTGAGCTGTAACAAAACCTCTACAGTAACAATCTTTTCTGCTACACGATACCTCACCAAGCTCCTCTCCTGGCTTGGTCTTTCGGTGTCTCTATGGTTCTCTCTTCTGTGAACCATTGGAGCACTCCATACTCTAGGTTGTTGTAATCTTCTCACCTTCTTCTAAAGACCACAAACTCACCAGTGTTCAACATAACTGTACCTCCTTCTTTCGCACACAAAATCTTCTTTCTTCTCACAGGAAACCTTTCCTTGCTCTGATACAACTCGATGCAGAGGAAAACTGCAACAAGGCAATTTCCCCTTCATTTCATAATATCCTTACGTGAACCTGTGGGTTATGTCCTACCTATACAAATCAGAAGCGTTTGAATGACGTACTTCCCCTAAAACCCGGAAATTAACAAACAATGGAAATGCATGGAAACCCGATAATGAACGCCGGTCCCACTTTGGAAAACAAAGACCAAACTTCAAAAGAAATCAAACTCGCGATCGTAATTCATCGGGTCCGCTCTTTCCTAATCCTTATCGGCTTCAATCTCTGTCGTTGATCTGCTACCCAATCTAACGGATTACGCTTAGCCTGATCACCAAACAGTTCTCTTGATCTCCACCGTTCAATCAACTATCTCCGATCCAACGGTTAATAGCCATATCGGACGTGCCACTTGCGCAATGTTTAACCGCCCTTATGGAGCCTATAAGGAATATAAATCCTTAATCTATAAATGATTGGGTCCGATTTTGGAATTAAAGTCCGAGCACATGATGACCTGATATCTGTTGGATAACAGAGGCCATCAAATCCTACGGCTTGCGAGACTTCAAATAGCACATGGTTTCAAAACGGCCTTAACCCCCGCAGTTGACCGTGACCTAAAAGTTTGAAATTGAGATCGATGGCTAGGAGTGAGTGCGAGACTTCAACCACGATCAAAAGAATCCATACTCTACTACCCCCACAATTGCTAATCACCGTCGATCTACAGATCTGTTGATTTGACGATCCAGATCAACTTTTGGCGATTACTCACCTTCCGCCATTACTGCCCGTCAATCTGTACGATCTGATGGTTCTTCTCTGTGTTTGATCATTTGTCAATGGAATCTGTTTAAAATATAGTTCCACTCTACCACCTCTCTTCTCACGACACACCATACAACAATAACTCGTTTAACCTTGGATTGCCATCAATCCTTACAGTGATCGATGGTCGATCAAACCTGCAACACGATATTTCACTCTTTCAACACAAACATCTAACTATAGGTAACCAAACACACGAAATCCACATAACAAACATATTTATATTATATACAGAATTAGATTAAAGTCTAAGGCATTTCAGCCTTAGTCACAATTTCACCCTCGACTACATTGTATCCTCAATCTCTATCTCTCATATCTTTCTCTAAATTACTCTCTTTTCCTCTGTTACACAACACAGACTCTTCATAAAGAAAATTACAATGTCGTGGATCATCTCAGAGCCACGATTTCCTCTCATAAATCACTCAACAACCCGTAAATCTCTGGTTATGCATACATGGCAGATAATTACATTAATTAAGTCTTCTAGAGACTTATCAATTCCATCAAATTAGCTCGTTTTTAACAGAAATTTGTTCCCGGTTTACATGATTTTCCACGTCTCCTCCTCCATAGCTTTGGATTCCGAATTTGATTAAGAGTGCTCAGATGCTCCTACATCACCTTGGAATGAACTTTCCCCCTATTGGAGACCACATGTGAAATTTTCATGAATTTACGGATGATGACTTGGCATGTGAGCTTTGCTTCTTCACTTTTGGAGAAGGGAGCATCTTTGTGGGTGTTTTGACTCATTGTGAGTTATCACTAGGAAATCAATGTCCCCTGCTTCTGTCTCCCTAAATAGTAATCGATCTCTCATAAACCTCTCTAAAAGCTATTAAGCGACAAAATTTCCCTCTGTCCACCACGAGAATGAGACAAGATTCTTGACAATTCCACATGTTAATGCGACTCAAAAAATGGACCCCTTCTCTAATTGAGTGATACACCCAAACTATGCAAAAACGATATTTCCAATTATGTTCGCAGTGACATAATCAAAGAACATGAACAATTAAATCAATGAAGTCTCAAGCAAATTGCTGTTCAGTTCAAAAAATTTACTATGGGGTAAAACTATTATGTTGAATTATGTTTATTCCAAGAACTCCGCATTCGATCCTTACACAGTATCGCAGCCAGCTTCAAAATCCAAACCCTAAAACCTATTCTTGAAAATTAAATCTGGTCCTGGTCAAGAATCCTTGAAGGTTTTAGGAGTTTTGGTTATAACTCAAGGACTGTGGAGTCCTCATTCTTTGTCTTTCTTGTTAGTGGACAAAATGCATTGTAATTTTGCTGGTTATGGTTAATTTTATCTCAAAATACCTTTACGAAACATTTTGGAGGATTTAATATTTAATTCAACATTGATTTGTACCTTTTCAAGATTTCACCAATGCGCCGACAGTTTTTGATCTTGCTATTGCTAACATGGGTGGTAGTATGGAATGATTTGGTGGCCATGATATAACATCAATTCTTTGCGAGATTATTTTAAAAATATATATATATCTACAATACGCTCAACATCAATTGTCACTCAATGGAAAAATTGCAGAGATGAAATTTGGCACAGTCTATTGCTTCAATTAAGATTAATTTTTTTTAAGACGATCAAAGAGAATGAACAATTAAATCAATGAACGTTTCACCTACAAGTTAAAGACAAAGTCCAAGGTGTCTTTATCAGGTTTGACAAGCTTTTCAAATTTTCAAAGTAATGATCAACCTCTGCTCGGGATCATGACCTAGGAGTGTTTGCTAGAAGTCCTACTATAGTTATTCTGAATTTTATTGTAATTGTGATTTGCATGATTTAGATTTGTTGGGCTTACTATGCATTTAGTTCAAGTGTGAGTAGTTTTTCCTTTCCAATCAGTTGGCCGACCCTTGATATGAAGATACTCCTAGTTTTGGGCCTAGTGTTGCAACAACCTTGGAGAAGATGGGCATCCAAGAAGGCCTGCAACTTTGTCCCCAAGGTTACGGAAGGGAAAAGTTCAAGATCAACACATGTATAATCGTGGCTAAACAAATCTTATGAGGGTATGGAAATCTTAAAGGTAGTTGTTAGACCAGACTATCATGAAAAATGACTAACATGGTTTGCAGGAAAATCTAAAAAAACAAGTAAACTATATATATAAACAATGATTAAATATTGTAAGAGCTTTGAAGATAAAGTATCAATGCTAAGGTCAGGCAAGAGCATGGAGAGTATTATCGAATAATAAAAACCTTAATTGAAATACATGGATCCAAGGCTCAACAAAATCTATGTATGAGAACGAAGCTATAAACCCACCTCAGATTGAAGTACGATACATTTCTCCCTCTAGAAATCAATACAAAGTTTTCTTAAATGTTGGCATTGAATGAATACGCCAATTTCCCCTACACCAAGCAGCAGTGGCCAGGGTTTAGTCCTGCTCACTCGCAAAGGTCTTTACCTGCAACCTAAAGCACAACCTAGGCAACTTTCTTTGTGTTTTAGGTTGTTGCACAACAAGGATATCGATTCAAATTTGTTGGTATCTCAATCTGTAGGACATAACAGATCAGTCCATCTAAAGGGTGGTCTTGCCTCTGTCGAAAACAAGTATTAATATATTAATTTTGCATAAATATTTCAAGGTTAGTGGCATAATTAGATTGGAAGCCCCGTATCAACTTGGAAAGAATTTGAAAAAAAATAAAAAAATAAACTATTTCCAAAGTAAACTTCATGTCAAAGTCGGCATATGCATTAACTAAAAGTAATAAAGGGAACATGTGTAGCCAAAACACCGTAGTTATTCCCTGTCTACTGCAAAATATAAAGGGTAGTACAATTCAAGAAAAAATATCAAATGTAGAACAATCCAAGAACTCGACCTCATATCAACATAGATCCTCAGTATATTTTAAAATTAGGCAATGAAGGTAACGAAACTTCAATATATTTTCATAATAACTATCATAAGAAGGGTGACCAAGTCTGTGAAAAAGCAAGGTACACCAGCTTTAGATCGATAGAAGAACCGATGTGAAACCAAAAAAAAAGAAGCATCAGAGACTCATAGCATATAGATCTAGGTGAGGGAATTAAAGTGAATTATAAACGTAAAGCGTGAAATAAAAAAAAAAACCAACTATTGACCATGTGTGGGGGTGCATGAGGCCCAGATTCCTAACCATAGAAATAAAGGCCTTAAGCATGCCAGCTAACTTTATGAACCATGGCACTTAACAACAAAGAGGGTAGGGGAGAGCCACTAGTGGTTGAACGGGTCCACGTTAACGGCCCTCCTGCCACGCTGGCACCTAACTATTCATACCACATGTGGGGGCTACATGCAGTGACCTATTGACAGCATATGAGTACCAATTCGGTAGGTGGAGACGGGGTTAGGGTTTGTAACACGTGATTACCGTGCGACTTCTTCATTGCTGCATTCATTTTTTTTGGGACCTGTTCTTGTTTGTTCGCTCTGTTGGGTAGTTGAGCACTGCTGCTCCAATGGCGGTCACTACCATTATGGTCGTCGATGATGTGGGTAGTGGCTTCGGTGATCCGAGTGGTGGTTTATGGACTAGCAGAGATGGTCATGCTGGAGGTTGTTCGATTGTTTTCGTGCATTTTGTCTTGTTTTTTCAGCTAGTTTTTCTTCCTCGTCTAGTGGTATGGGCTCGTTATTGATCTGCGTTTATCCCTGTGGCCAATTTAGCTCAGATTGGTGTTGGACATGGTCATTTCATGCTCCGAACATATTTTTCAGTTTTGTAGTTCAATTTATGAGCTTCAACTTCACATTTTATCTGCATTTGTAGGGATATCTAACCATTTTGACATTGTCTTGTAGGTTGTTGCAGGTTTTTGCAGTGTGAGGTACTGCTTTTGGAGCATCTGGGTTTCCTGTGGCTTTCTGGCATGGAGAAAAGACATGAACTGGACATAGAAGGTAGGACACTCTCCTACCAGCCTGAATACTATGTTTCTTAACACATTTATCCTCCATTGCAATATTGTGCCTTTGGTATGCTTGTGTATTCTTGTGTATGTTTTTTTAAACACCTTCACCTGTGTGGGTTTTGGCTAATTTATGGGTTTTCAGTTTGTTGGGTTTTGGGTTTTGGGTTGTGGGTTTTACAGTTGGGTTTAGGTTTTGGGAGGGTAATGAAAACAAAGTCCAAAATTTCCTTCATGTTGCTCGACAAAGATTGGAGGACCCTTTCATGAGTTTTGTAAGAAGAAAGTGAGTGAGTTGGAATCACATATATAGGGGTTTGAATATTATAAGGCGAAAGGAGCTAGGATTGGAGGAATGCATGCACTGGATGGTCGAGGGCGATGGGCCTACGAAATTTTTTTTTTGAAATTAGGTTTGGAATTGCTAAACCCCTTTGAATTTGGCACCATTATTTCCCTTTAATTGGGATTTATACCTTTCTCTTCTCCTCTTTTATCAGGTAGGAACAATTTCTACTTATCAACTAGGAAAACACTACCACTCTTCAATGAGGCAAGGTAGAATTTATACCTTGCTTCCTCTCCTTAGATTTACTAAAGTCACTTTTGGGTTTCATATTTGGGTTGGGTTTTACAATCAGGTTCCATTTAGGTTTCATTTCTGTGTTACTTTCAGATTTGTGTTGTCGGAAATAAGCAATTGTGGGTTTTACAGTCAGGTTCATGTTTGTAAACCTGTATTAAGCCGTATTATGTTACTATGATTACCATGTTATCTTTAGCTCTATGATGAAGCTATGTTCTTATAATCAGTGATACGAAGTAAGAGGTGTATAGTAAGCTCATACTAATCTATAAACGGGTTGAAAGTGCATATATACATTTTCACATATGATATTGCTATCCATATAGATGTCCTTGAACTGAATAAAAAGAATCAAATACATAATTAGTTTATCCTATTCCATTTAGGTTTCATTTCTGTGTTGGGTTTCAGATTTGTGTTGCCGGAAACAAGAATCATTTGTACTTGGATTTTCATAGTCTCGCTTAGGTTCGGCTCTGCTTCCAGAACAATGGAACTGGGCATATGGCCTTTCCAGAAGATATTTTGTTACATGAAATTGATTGAGATCAATGCTCTTTATCGATTGATATTTCTTATTTGATTGCTCTTTCAAGTATATGAGACTGCTCAGGTAATGTTGGGTTTCCTTCCGAGGTTGTCAAAATAGACCTGAGAGCTTGACATAGAACATCAATGACTCATCCTAGGCTCATGACATTCAGTTTTTCTCTATTATCATAGGGAGGCCAAAATGATTTTGTGTGAGGAAATGCTTCATGGATTGTCATAGGAGGCAGAGGCAGGACTCGAGACCGCCCATCTATAGGAAGGTTGTGAACATAGCCTCTTGGCCTCATACAAGCTGAAAAAGATTTTGTGTCAATAAACTCTGGCCATATGCCACAAAAATGACGAGTTATTATCTTCCAAAGATCTTTTGGTTCCATGGACACATGTTCGTAGTAGAAGAATGGAGGCCCATGCATAGATGCCTTGATCTCCTTTGGACACTGTTCCACAGACCCAAGATATCCAGGAACTCCAAACCCAATAAGTTCGTCCACGGATGGATACAAAAGCATTAAATGTTCATCATTCAATTCAACTTGTTCATATTGTACTATTTCTCTCATATTTTCGTTCTTCAATATTTTCTTCTCTTGCACCCTAGGCATTTTCTTCTTTATTGAAGATGATCCAGCTTTCAAGACAATATCTTCATGCTTTCTTTTCTAATATTCTCTTAAACGTGAGTTTTCATCTTCTGTCCCCAGTCCTTGCACAACAGTAAACATAATTTATACTTTGTAATTTCAATGCAAAGAACTCCATCTACCAGTATAATTCTTACCTTTAAACATGGCACATTATATCTAGTCTCATAGAACTTAGAAAATTCATATATCAAAATCTTAGAAAAAGGGCCATATGGTCTCGATCAATAAATCCATCTCCAACAATTTGATTGCAGTCAAATTTCAAGTAAAATATAAACATCCTTTAAGATATTCAAACTTAATTCTTACCTTTAAACATGGCACATTGTTTCTAATCTCTTAGAACTTAGAAAATTCATATATCAAAATCTTAGAAAAAGGGCCATCTGGTCTCGAACAATAAATCAGTTTCCAACAATTTGATTACAGTTGAACAAGAAATCCATCTCCAACAATTTGATTGTAGTCAAATTTCAAGTAAAATATAAACATCCTTTAACTGGTAAATATACTTTGTCTTAACATTTTTATTTGTTAAAAAAAGTAAAACGATAACAAGGATGGAGCAAAGGCTCTGTCACGCGGAAAGAGTCGTTAGTGCGGACACAACCGACCTTCCTAGAAAGCCTAAGACTCTCTAATGAAAAACAAGACAAATAAGAGCAATCCTTCCCTAAATATGCTTTTACAATATGAGAAATCAAGTGTTTAGATCCTACCTGTAATCCAACGCTGTTGTAGTAGTCCAGCTCCGTTGATCCAGATGAGCTCCTCCTTCACTTCGAAACCTGCATTCACCAACAATCAAACAATTAAATAGCAGCTGAATATCACATAAAATAAAACATATTTAACATGTAGACCAAGGAGTACATGAAACAACTCATTAATAACAAATTGTTGAGAAGAATGGACTAATTTGTATTAAAAGGTAACAAAAGGAACCATTACAACCTGAGCCTTGGTGTTGTGCAAGCTCCTCCCAGGGTCCACAAGAGTTCTCCCTTACTCTGATCAGCTCACCCACCTCCCAATGGAAACAAGTAAAGATGGTAATCTCTCCTCACAAGCTTCTACAAGGAAGTCCTAATTCCAACAGCATCTACCCTTAGGAATGTTCAGCTTTCAACCTCCCCTCCCTTTGGCCCAATGCCTGTATTTATAGTGCTCTAGAGGAAGTTATTCAGGTCCACCATCAATGGGATAAGCCCCTCTTTGGATGGGATAGCTCCCCTATTGATGGGATAAGTTCCTCTTTGGTAGGGATACATGAACCATCTGGAGGCGCTTCATACACGTCAAACATACTTCTAGAAGCCTCTAGAAATGACCACAAGTAACTTTTTTGGAGTGAAACTTGCGCCTTTTGACCTTTACAGGAGTACGCACCCATCCCTTTACATACAGAGCGTACAAGTACGCAGGTTTTGTGAACTTGGGTTGCGTACCTGCAGGTAAGGCTGAGAGAAACTGCGTACCAGAGATAACTTGACTTTAAATGACTTTTCTCTCTTTCTTGAAGTTTGACATGGAAAGCAGAGGTATGAGACCTGCCAAGGAGGATAGTATGACAGTGGATGGAGCCATACTAACTGCAAATAGTCATGGTGACATTTTTTAGTGTAACAGATTGCCCCCTAAAGTGCGAAGCCTGTAGTAGATTAGGGTTTTTATGATCTAGGAAGGGTGAAGTACTTTATCATTTCAAGGAGTATCTTGCGGAGGACCCGGTCAGAACCTGCAAATATTCAACACAAAATACATATATAAGATGATATCATCGCTGAGGTAGGCATTCCCATACTCAGATTGAAAACTTTAACTAACAATCTAACTACTGCTCTGATACAAGAATGATTTTGCAGTACATCACAATCATAGACTTTTGTAGACACAGTATGGACGCAGCCATCTGTTTATGATTAGTCTACTGTATAATGAATACAAAACTCCTCGCAGCCTGGATGGTGGAAACTAGATCCAGGGTCTTCATTTCTACCTCCTGAATTGGTACGATTCTATCCATGCGAATAAATGAGTTGATGTCGAGCATGGTAGAAACCACTTGATTACCAGTCAATGATGTAAACCGTTAACAAGTGTGAGAGAGACCACCAGTGATGTCAATGGTTCTCAAAGTACCCAGTACAATCCATGAAATGTGAATGAATGAGTTGATGTCGAACATGTCACGGAATCCTTTGATCGAAAGTCAATGATGTAAACTGTCGTCAAAGGCGAGAAACCTGCCATTGATGCATGCAGCCTTCAAGGTACTGACGATTTCTAAGTCATCTTTCTAGTTAATGTGCTGATGTCGATAGAAAGCGACTCGTTACAGGCAAGCCCACAACACGAAATCATTGTTCAAGTTGAAGAAATGTTGCTGTAAGGACTGACTCAGGGATGGTCAAATGGAGGACAAGTATTTTGCATATGAATGGTTTATTTGCAGAGACCTCTTGAACACATAACGACACGACAGATGGTTTGGTGACGATTGACCCAAAGTTAATACCCGGAAACAGTTGAAGACTTTCAAAGTGGTTTGATCAACTTTTAAGGCAAAGGATTTCCCAACCCAGGTGAACGGAAAGTGTCGTGTTCAAGAGCGGTGATAAGGTTCTTCTGTAACAAAGGATAACAAATCGGTTCATTCTTCTCTCTTTTCCCCCACCATTTCTGGCAAGTACCTCTTTATTTTTTACAAGCTTGAGGAGGATAACATATGCTTGATTATAAGCTCATCCTTCGGATGAGTCCAACTTAGTTTAGATTCGAACCCTAAGAAGGAGTGGTCCGTTCCTGTTTGTAATCGAACAGGTCCTTTACTGTGAAATTTTAACGAGTCCAGTATAGGAGAAACTCGGCGTTTTTCATTTTTAGAGAGTCTGAAAAAACTAAAGAAGACTCCACAGTGAACTTTTTCATAAATTTGTGTCTCCCAAGCCCGAAAAATAATAAAATAATACCTGAGAGAACCGCTTGATCTTGCGACCAAGGAGTACTTTCATGATTAGTGTCTCTGACCTGAAAAGTAAAAAGCAATCAAGGACACGTCATTTTATTTCCGTATCGAGTTTGAAACGACAAAAACCCGGCAATCTTTTCCTGTTTTTACGGTCAGAAAAGAGCTATAAGGGGACCGTCTTCTAGTTCCGTTTTAACGAGTGTAAAAGAAACGCTCGGCAATATTTTCATGTTTTGGGAGTCAGAAAAGAGCTTAAAAGATGACTCTGATGTTTTGGTTCGTGAAAAATGATGATTTTACTCTAAAGTCCCTTTGTCCTGCACATAAACAACACATTACTCATACCTGTTTAAGATGGGCAAAAATACATTGAAAAATGTCCTTTCATGGTGAAAAATAAACAAAATTAGCATTCATTCATCCAAAAAACCTATAAAAAGACTTTTTACCATGTCATTTTTACCATTTTACTGCTGAGGTTGAGAAAAGGGCTTTTGACAAGAAAACTTCCCGTGGACTTTGCGGAGAATCCGACCGTCAGAATCGAGCGCCGTCTCTTTCAGGTATTTCACAACATCCTCCTCTTGCTTTCCATCCGTTTAAAATTCATTTTTAGGTTTTTATTTGATTTTTTGGAGGTCTTGGGGTTTCAAGATGCGCCCTTCGGGGTATGCAGGTCATGCACTGCTGACCTGCGTACCCCGATATTTTCTCAATGGGGAAAATACCGGGCGTACGCACCTGGCCTTAAGGGAAGCTGCGTCCAGATGCTCTGTTCCTAAAAGCCGGGGTGCATACCCCACAAAACGCATTTTAAAACCCTCATTTCTCCAAAATGGACCAAAATTTTAAAATTTTTATGGACTCTAACAGATGTTTTATGATGTGCAGGGTACACACCATGCTTGATTGGCGTGAAAGAGAACACGAGGACGTTGATTTGGCCGCAATAGGTCATCAACCTTCTATTGATGCGTTAAAGGCATGCGGACTCTATAAGTACTGGGCCATACCTGGCATGAGGGCCCAGCTGCCATTCTTAGAGTGGCTGGTTGAAAGGTGGAATATTCAGGATCAATGTTTTTATATCGGAGAAAACCAACTCGAGATAGAGTCCTCCGACATATACTTTCTCACTGGCTTGCCTAACAGGGGCGAGCAACTCTCTCTATTCGGGACTAGGCCGGGTGGCCAATCCCTTGCTAGTCTCCGGCTAGAGTGGTGCGACAATCAAAACCAGGAGAAGGGGATAGAAATCAAATATATATCCCTACCTGAACTTATGGTGATAGCCTTTACTGTTACCAGACTTTGCGGCGCGACCGCTTTGCACCATGTCACCAGGTCCCAAATGCGGATGGCTATAGATTGCTTCCAAGGCACCATTTTCAACTGGTGCGATGCTGTGTTGGCCAATATGAAGGGTCAACTAACCAGGGCAAAGAGAGGACAACTGAAGACCTTTGGATATGGGCCTTTAATTGTGCGCTTTGCCCTAGAGAGAGTTCCAATGTTGATCCCCCAACATCTCACAGTTCCAGTTGGGCCTCCTCGGGAGCCTAAGTTGACGAGATGGGTTGCGGTAATGGCCCGGCATCCTGACGAGGGAGCAGCAGTTGTTCGATTTCCTGACGGTTACTATCACTGGCTAGAGGGCCAGGTCTTTGCGATTCAGGATTTTCCGTATGCCGGAATGGATTTTCGCAATGATCCAGACATGGTTCTTCCACAGGGAGAACAATGGGACGACAGAGGTATTTCATTTTTCACAAGTTTTTAAATTATGTATTTTTTTTTGTTTTTTATATATTGCCTCAAAACTGATAGCACAAATTTTCAAAATGCAGATGTAGGTCCACGGCGTCCGGCCAACCTCCGGGCTTTTGAGAGGAGAGTACCAGCTGTACCAGCACCAGCCCCACAGGATGCGGCCGCAGAGACCTTAGCCGAGCTGGAACAGGATCTAGAGCGTCTGACGGAGGATATACCAGAGACCACTATAGATGACATTCCTATCCGACTTCAGCGCTACGTGGTCGCAGTCCCAGGACCTTTCAGGAGGTTCCTGTGTAGGGTAGCGCGGGCAGTGGTCTCATATAGAGAGCACCACCAGTGATTGGCTATTCACTTTTGTAGACACATATGACATTTTTGGTTTTTTGTACTTATCATTTTTGCCGATCATAAGGTGTTTTTCAACCTATGATCGAAGACGATGTATATTTTTGACACACTCCTATCTATATATATCATTATTACCGGCTTATTTTGTTAAACATGTGTGATGAAATGTTTATAAATTTACATCTATGATTGTTACAAATGTCTATTTAACATTTGAGACGCCATTGCATCTGCTAATGTATTTAAAGACCTTGGAATATGCTGATATTCAATGTAATCAAATTCACGTTCCAAGAGACGCACCCTCAAAAACAATCTTAATAACACTGGATTTCTAATGGCATAGACTCTATTAAGCTGTAATACAATGAGTTCAGAATCTAACCTCACTATCAAACTTCGAATCCCAAATGAAATGGATTCAGATAATAATTCAATCACTGCACTATATTCTGCAATGTTGTTTGTTGTTTGACCGAGGCTCACTCCATGCATAGAAACTAACTCGTCAGAGGGCGAATAGATAACCCAAGCTGCGGAAGAGATATTCCGTGTACTACGACAAGCACCATCAGCAAATCCAATGTACGTTTGGAGAGGCGTTGACATCTGCAATATCAAGAGTAAAGCCAAGATAAGCCAGAATAACGCCAAAAACACACTCTTTAAACTAAGCACACAGCCTAAACTACGCAAACATACCAGTTAAAAAGAAAATTAACCTAACTAGGACTAACTAAATCTCCATACCCACCATTTAAGAATAATACCTCTTAAGGTAAAGTCCATTTCTGGGCTTACCCAGAGAGTCCCCATCAAAATCTACCAGCTCATAGGCCCCTTTTGCCAGCTTTCGCTTGACAATGTAGGGCCCATGCCACATGGGAATGAATTTTCCAGCACCTAATTTATCGTTAGCTTGATCATATAATAGCACTAGGTCTCCTTCCGAAAAATTACGAGGGGTCACGTTACGGTCATACTGAGCTTTCATCCTTTTTGCGTGAGTCTCGATTGCCAAAGCAGCGTCACGTCGAGTCTCATCTAATTTAGCTAAGTATAACAAACGCTTCTCCTCTTCGGAAGTAGCTGGGAGTAATTCGATAGCCATTTGAAGTGGTGGGATTTCGCATTCAATGGGCAACACTGCTTCCAAACCATAAACTAGTTGGAAAGGAGTGAACCCTGTTGATGTTTTTACTGAGGTTCGATACGCCCAAAGCGCTGAGAATAACATGTTGTGCCAATTCGACCGATGAATACCAATGATTCGTTGGATCATGATAACGAGAACTTTGTTGATGGATTCAACCAAACCGTTTGCTTGAGGATAATAAGGAGTAGAACTATCATGGCGTAAACCAAGCTGGCTTGTAAGTTCTGTCATCATAATGTTTCGAAAATGGCGCCCATGGTCAGTGATGATCGCTTGTGGGACACCAAACCTAGCAATAATATGATTGAATACGAAAATCGCTGCTGTTTTGCCGCTTGCCTCGAATGTAGGCATCGCCTCGGCCCATTTAGTAAAATAATCAACCGCAAGGATGATATACGCCTGCCCCCCGGCCGAGTGAGGGTTACAAGTAATAAAATCGATACCCCATTTAGCAAAAGGACCAACGAAAATTATAGGGTGGAGAGGAGCAGGTGGTGCGCGCATCTTGCGATCAAACACTTGACAGTTGTGGCATTTTTGGACCGCAATGATACAATCTTTAAACATAGACGGCCATAAATAGCCAGCACGCAACACCTTCTGAGCTGTGGCATACCCAGACATATGATCGCCACATGCTCTAGAATGACAGTCATTCAAAACCCTTTCTGCCTCTTCATGAGTTAAGCAACGACGAAAAACCAAGTCCGCCCCACGACGATAGAGAGTATCTCCGATAATTCTGTATTGTTGGGACTGGAATCGAATTTTCCGGCGTTCCGACTTTGAAGCTTCGGGCCGAAAGGATTGGGTTTGGAGATAGACGATTATATCCCCATACCACGGATCTAAAGTGCTGATAAGAAACAGAGATTCGTCCGCAATGGGTTCCTCTACCACAGTCTCTGTGTCAGCACGCGGGAAGTCACACATCAATTCCGCAAAAACTAAGGATTTCTTAGACTTGGACTTCTCAAACTCCAAATCGAACTCCTGCAGGATAACAATCCATTTGGAGTACTTGCCCCCTAGCAATTGTTTTGTCAAAATATAGATCATAGGGTTGCAATCCGAAATCACTGTAGTTTTACGGAGAAGAATGTAATGACGAAAACGCTGGACAGCCTGAACAGCTGCCAGGGCCAATTTCTCCACATGCGAATATTTTAGCTCAGTGGGATTTAACGTCCTACTAAGATAATATATCACATGTTCCGTTCCGAATTCATCTTCCTGAACTAAGACCATTCCAATGGTGGAGTGGGAGGCGGCGAGATACAAAAAGTAGTCCTGGTTGTAGTTGGGAGGATGCAGCAACGGTGCATGGGTCAACGCGTGCTTAAGTGCATCAAAAGATTTCTGAGCTATCTCATCCCAAGAAAATTGAGCGTTTTGTTTCAACAACCGGGTGAAACCCTTTGTAACCTCGGCGTAGTTAGGAATGAATCGACGTAAAAAGTTTGCTTTCCCTTGCAAACTTTGGAGTTGGCGCAAACTCGAAGGAGGAGGCAATTTGATGATAGCTTCGACCTTCGAGGGATCGACGCGGATACCGGCTTTTGAAATGACAAATCCTAGCAATCGTCCCACTTCTATGCAGAAGACACATTTGTGTGGGTTCAACCGAATTCGATAATGCCGACACCTCATAAAAATAGCGCGTAAGTGGACAAGGTGATCAGCTCGATGTAAAGAATGAGCAGGCAAATCATCGAGATACGGTTGCACAATGTGCTTGATGTTGTGAAATGCGTAAGACATTGCCCGTTGGAAAGTGGCTCCGGCATTCTTAAGTCCGAAAGGTAATTTGCAGTAAGCAAATGTCCCCCAAGGACAAATGAAAGCCGTTTTTGGTTGATCGGCAGGTAGAATATTAATTTGATTGTAACCGGAAAAACTGTCCATAAAGGAAAATATTTCACTGCCGGCACAATCATCAATTATTTGATCGATATAGGGTGTAGGATAGTTGTCTTTTGGACAAGCATGATTTATATCCCTATAGTCGATACATATTCTTATTGTTCCTTGTTTCTTGTTAACCGGAACAATATTCGATACCCAATCCGTTAACGGGATCGGATAAATGAAACCTGCTTTCAACAGCTTCTCGACTTCTGCTTTAATCGTAGCCGCTTTCCTAGGGTGTATCTGACGCAGACGTTGCCGAACGGGTTTAGCGTCCAGGTAGGTCTTGATTTCATGAACAACAATGGAGGGATCAATTCCTGGCATTTCCTCATAGGACCAGGCAAACACGTCGCGGAATTCTTGAAATAGGATCTTGTATGTTTGAATTTCGTTATTTGTACACGAGGCACCTATATGAATGTTTTCAATAACTCCGGTTTTGACTGAAATGTCAATGGCAATAGTTTGGGAAATGTTTCCCAAATTCAACTCTGAATTAGGATGTTTCATGGGATTCTGAGCGTCCTTGACATATTCAGCTGTAAAAATTGATGAAAAATCATTTTCAAAGTCATCACCCTCAGGTAAAAATGAAGATCTATGATGAAGATCTTCCCATGGTAGATCGTCTGCACTTAGGATTTCGCGAAGTTGTTCGTCAGATGACACGACTTCAGGAAACGTTATCCATTCTAAGGTTGATGTGAAAAGTGATTCCTCACGGACCACATTCATTTGGTCGAATTGGGTTGAACTAGAGTCGGAAAAAGACTGCACAGCCTCATAAGCAATTTCATATGGACTCAAAGGCATTGCATTACCGAAGGAGTCTATTTCAGATTCAGATGGGACAATCCAAGGATCGTCGTAAATAATAGTGTCTGAAGTAATCATATGAATGGATGCGAATGAAGGGTCTGCATTGATCGGAGGAAAGTGAAAAGTTCCCAGTAAACCGAAATCTTTAACCAATCCTACGCCAACATCCCTGTAAGGGATAGTCGTTTTACCGACATGCTGGATACTCTCTGAAGAGGCTAGGTCGGATGAAAAGTAAGCCAGCTGGTCTATCGTCACGATCTTACCATTATGTGGAAACTTTATAACTCTGAAGACCGATGACACGACTGCTGTCATAGCGTAAGACCAACTGCGACCCAAAAGAAGGTTGTAGTCTAGAGGGGCATCAACCACTTCCACATCCAGACTAACGGTTTTTCCTTCAACCCCTATAGGCAAATCCTGTAGGATGCCAAACGGATGGAACCCACGGCCATCAAAGGCCTTAAGAATCGTCGGGGATTGGTTCAGTGAAGGAGAACCAAGCGATCTCCAACGCTGAATCGACATAATACACGTAGAAGATCCTTCATCAATTACAGTCCGATGAATAGGCCTGTTTTTTACTATCACTGGAATCTGGAAAGCCATTTGATGAGGGAGACGCGGTGTACTATTTTCTAGATCAAATATTATCAGGTTCGGGTCCTGAATATCAACAGCTCCTATAGCCAACAAGAGTAATTTTCGTTGTGCTGGGCATGATTGCAGCACTTCCAAAGCCGACATTGCTGAGGGTGAAACAGCTAAATCCTCAACAATGTTATAATTCTGAGCTGCTCTCGCATGTGGATTGAAAGCAGACTTTCGAGGTATACCCTTGGCGGGCGGTTTAATTATCAAGTCCGGGTTAGGTTTCTCGATCTGTAGTGGATCGGAACCGGGAGCTGAGGTTGATGGATTAGAATGAGAAGATTCTGCTTCTTTACCATCAACAGGATTCTTACTACCATAATCTTGCGATCGAGTCGCAATCCGTACATGAGACATCATCAATATGGGTTCTTCACTGGCACTCGAGGAAGAACCTATCATTTTACTCTCCTGCTTCAGAAATGGATCTTTCAAAACAGCAGGAGTTGGGGAACCTTTAACGATCTTCACAACCTCTGCTCGATGAGGGCAATCTCTTGTGAAATGATCTTCTTCACAAATTAAACAAGGATAGCGAGGTTTTCACTTTTCGTCGTTAGATTCCGAGTTCTCTTTTTTCTCCTTTGGAGCCTTGTCTGCTTTATCCTTCTTCTTGCCTTTCTTCTTACCACCGTTTTTTGATTTAGCCGTAGATGACTCTACAACATGAATATCGGCAGTAATTTCAGGAGAAGATTCTCCTGTCGGGGAGTCCGGTAGGGTTATTATTGGAGAAGAATTCTTTGAGGATTTCTTCTTACTTTTAGTATTCACCGTACCAATCATGCCATCAGCAGCATGAGACCCCGAAGGAGGAGCAGAAATTTGATTCGACTTAGGAAGATCTGGGATCTTCTCGTGCAATGTACCCGACTGAGTGTAAACTAAGTCAAGGTACTGGGCTTGAGCAATGACTTGCTCCTTAGTAACTACTCCGACCTTAGCTACATCTTCAGTAATCTTCAGTAATAATGATTTTACAAACCATTCAGCTAAGATTTGGTCCGGGATAAAAAGTTTCACTAAACGTCTTCGACGTCTCCATTCATGAATATGATCGGATATGTAAGTGGAGGTCGACTGTTTCAATGAAGTTAATAGCTCCGTGCCGTTATCGTATCTGACCAGCAACTGAAAATGAGTTAGGAACGAGGTAGCTAACTGGCTAAAATTGTAAAAAGAGGCCCGTGGTAACTCAATGTACCACTTGGCCGCGAGACCAATGAGCATATGCTGGAAAAGACGTAAGCGGATCGAATCATTCGAGATAGAATTTGAAGCACACCAGAGGTGGTAAGTCATCATGTGATTGGACGGATCCTCTCCAGACTTACCTTCGAACTTGGGTATATCACTAGGAAACTTATTTGGCATTGGCGGCCAGAACAGAAGATATTGAATTGGATCGTTCGTTAGGCGCGTCAAGTCTGGTAAATCCAAAGTTGCGATAAATGGTAACTGCCGGTTAGGATCTCTAAAACTCTGGGTCACAAGACCAGTCCCAGGAGGAGGATATCCAGGATAACTTGGAACAGGAATCGCATTCGGGATATTATATCCTCCTGGAAAACCAGGATTAACCGGACCGTACTGGGGTTGTTGAGGTTGTTGATAAGTATACCCAGGATACGGTTGATACTGGTAAACCGGTTGTTGGACAGCAGGACCGAATTGGTACTATCCCTGGTACTGTTGGTGAGTAAATTGAGGTTGAGATGTTACAACAGTACTTGAACCAGGCTGCCCTACAGGCATCTGGACCGTGGTTTGAATCGTAGATCCGGACAACGGTAAAGATGTCTGAGGAGTGGTTGCAGAGACAGTAGAAACCGGAGCTGTCGATACTCCAGAAGTAAGTGCGGTAGATGTTGCGGTAGTTGCAGCAGCCGTTTGAGATGGAGTACTAGGTGCAATTGGCGGCTGAGTAACTACCGAAGTTACAGAAGTTTGAACATTTGACTGGACAGGTTGCGGTTGCTGGGGTGGACCAGAAACTACGGGTTGTCCAGTTTGAGGTACCAACTGTATACTTGGCTGCAACACCTGTTGACCTTGTGATGGATCCCACACTATCATTCCGGGGTATTGACCCGTAACAGGTTGAGGATACTGAGATCCATAACCGGATTGAGGATAGGATTGATAATTGAAAGGCATAGTTCCCACACCTTGAACATATGACTGACCTTGAGGTGGTTGATAACCTTGACCCGAGTATTGACCTTGAGGTTGATAACCTTGGGGTAAATACTGATACTGGGGTTGACCTTGACCTTGAGGTTGATACCCTTGAGGTTGATACCCTTGGGGTTGATACCCTTGAGGTAAATATTGATATTGAGGTTGACCCTGGGGTACATATTGAGGCTGGGGTTGACCTTGAGGCATGTATTGTACCATGGGTACATACTGACCTTGAAGCTGCCCCCCAGACACAATTTGTGTACCTTGAGGTTGCCCCCCAGGCGTTAATTGAGGCTGCCCCCCAGGCGGTAATTGACCACCTTGAGGTTGAGAAACGGGAACTGAACCTGACATCATGTAAATGTCCCCTACACCCAACGGTTTGTTACCATTGTTTCCAGCTAATAACCCATGATCAATGGGTTGAGGAGATGCCCCCGCAAAGGTACCAGAAAGTGATTGATACCCGGTGGGAACAGAAGGACCGCCGTGCAAGAAAGATTCAGGAGATTGAGTAAACACGGATGACTGACCAGACATATTTACCGGAGTATAAATACCTCCAGGTGGAAAAGGAGTACGAGGTGGAGAAAAACCTACCCCTGAGTTGTCTAAATAATTGGTTAAAGAAAGGTACCAAGTAGTACTTCTAGGAGGACTGTAAAAGATAGATTCGCGCTCCCTGAGATCAATAGTAGGTCGATCTTCAAGGGTAGATACGCCTAATTCTTCCTCTGGAGCAAGTTCTTCAATAGCTATCAAACCAGTAGGAAGATTTTTGGTGATGATTCTTTCTACCCTAGGTGAATTTGGTACACTAGAAGTTGGAGTAACAGGTTCAGATATTTCAGGTTCTTCGCCTATATCACTAGTAGATGAAAAACTACCAGCAAGCTCAGAAACTTCAACTGCTTCAGGATTATAACCTATTTCTAGACTTTGGTAATCTTGATGGACTACCAACGAAGACTCTCCTTCTTCTGGTGAACCTACTCTACTGCCGCTAGGAGGAGTTACAAGGACCTTTAAACCTTCGTAATGACCCGGGACGTCTTCAGGAGGTCCACCCCGTGATCTACGGAGTTTCCTCAACAAATCGGTTCCGGTAACAATCTCAGGTGACTTGCCCCGAAGTCTACGGGACTGTCTCGGTAATTCCGCCACAGTTAAAAACTTTTAACTACTGCACATGCAAACAAAGTAAAATCTCAAAACAAACCACCTAAAGTCTCTAAAGAACCAAACAAATTTGAATCATACGCCTAAAGAATCTAGGGCATCAAACCAAACACAAACAGTAGCCTTCCAGACCGAAAACGCTAGTTGGAGATGAAACCCAACATCGCTGGATTCAGTACAGAAGTGGCGGGTGGAACAGTTACCCCGGAAACCTGCTTAATGAATAGACCGGCACAAGTTCCTCCACTTTAACCGTCTCGAGTGAAGTGAACCCCCCGGAAAATCCAAGTGAGTCTAGCCGACGTCTGCTCCAGGTACAGTGTGATCTTCCCTCCTCCGTCACCTCGGTAGAATCCTAAAGATAATGGTCACTAAGGTTACCAACCGCAACAAATGCACCTGGGGCAACAGTCTACACTCCGACAGCATGCAAGGGCAGAGTATCAAGCTCAATCCCCTTGCCGGTTCCTTGACAATAATCCAAGGTTTACCGACAAGTGACCCCTGGCTCCTCGACAATGGTTAATTCGAGGTTTACCGTTTGTAATACGTGCATGTCTGGTGTTGTTCCCAACGAGGGAGGATTGATCCCCTCACTGGTTCGGACACGAGCTCGTGCTTCTCCTTTAAGAGGAGCTTTCCCAGAGTACAAATGAGACAATTGGATTTATTCTATCACAAGATAAGCTACTTGTTTGGTTTTGTTGTCTTGGAGAGTTAATTACTCTCCTACTCCAAGACACTAGCCTGATCTAAATTGGTGTTTCAGAGCCCTAGTAAATAAAAGTTACTACGTTGATTTTACTTTAAGCGTTAATTTTATGGTTTTTCTTAAAGACAAAAAGGTGATGGAGATGAAACTGATGGTGTGTAGACTCGACTCGCAACCACTACAAAGATGCACCTAAGATGATCTACACTACTTTTCCTTTTCAATGAATCTCCTAACTAAGAGAGTTGGAAAATGCAAATTTTATAGAAAACAACTTTCTTAGTAAAGACAATCAAAGAAACAATTCTCTTTATCTTTTCAAAACACACAACTCATGACCACTAATTACTCTACGAAATTTCCTTTTCTTCCAAAATCTACAAATGCTACCAAAGCAAACCTTTTCCAAAAGAATTTTTGTGTTTTTTCTATGTTATTAAAGCGTATAAAACTATTTTATCAAATCGAATGTAATAAATCTAATACAATCAAATCAAATTCATTCAAAAGCAAATCAAAAACAAATTTACCTAAAAGTAAAAATAATGAGGACAAAAGCCTACAAGGATGATTCCCGGATGTTTTACTTAGTCAAAATGCAACTAAGGATCAGTTCATGCAGAATCATAAACTAACCAAAAAACAAAATCGAAATCTTTTTGTTCTTTTTTCTCAAGAATGGAATTCAAGGCTTTAACAAACAAACTTTTCGAGATTCGCAAAGAGAAGACACAAAGGTAGGTCTCTCACTTGGGTGATTTCTATGACAGGTCCGACTCCTAAGAGGACTGATCAAAACCAGGGAGATCCAAAGTTTGACAACCCCTAACGCCAAAGTCACTACAGGACCAGTTAAAAATCAAACCCTAAGGCAAAATCCCTATGAATTCCACCAAAACCCTTGACACTAACGGGACAAGTTCAGGTGAAGATCTTTGACAGTAAACTGATGGATCTGGGCAGCAAAAACAAAGTAAAAGAAAAAACTAAAAGAGCAAAAAGGCAAAAATTGAAATTTTCTCAAAATTGACAGGGGTACGCAGGTCATTTGTTTACACAGGCGCGGGTACGCACTGTGCACAAAGACGCAATGCGTACAAGTACGCACTGTGTTAAACCCAGAGACTGCGTACTGCTGGCAAAGCTAAGAAAAATAAAAACTAAATTGACTCTAAGCTAACCCACCCAAATACACAGCTAGACAACCAAAAATCAGAAAACAAGCAATGTTTCTCAGATCAAAACATCAAATCAACAAGAACTCAAACACATTAATGGAGTCCCCAGCAGAGTCGCCATTTTGTCATGCGGAAAGAGTCGTTAGTGCGGACACAACCGACCTATCTAGAAAGCCTAAGACTCTCTAATGACAAACAAGACAAATAAGAGCAATCCTTCCCTAAATATGCTTTTACAATATGAGAAATGAAGTGTTTAGATCCTACCTGTAATCCAACGCTGTTGTAGTAGTCCAGCTCCGTTGATCCGGATGAGCTCCTCCTTCACTTCAAAACCTGCATTCACCAACAATCAAACAATTAAATAGCAGCTGAATATCACATAAAATAAAACATATTTAACATGTAGACCAAGGAGTACATGAAACAACTCATTAATAACAAATTGTTGAGAAGAATGGACTAATTTGTATTAAAAGGTAACAAAAGGAACCATTACAACCTGAGCCTTGGTGTTGTGCAAGCTCCTCCCAGGGTCCACAAGAGTTCTCCCTTACTCTGATCAGCTCACCCACCTCCCAATGGAAACAAGTAAAGATAGTAATCTCTCCTCACAAGCTTCTACAAGGAAGTCCTAATTCCAGCAACATCTACCCTTAGGAATGTTCAGCTTTCAACCTCCCCTCCCTTTGGCCCAATGCCTGTATTTATAGTGCTCTAGAGGAAGTTATTCAGGTCCACCATCAATGGGATAAGCCCCTCTTTGGATGGGATAGCTCCCCTATTTATGGGATAAGTTCCTCTTTGGTAGGGATACATGAACCATCTGGAGGCGCTTCATACACGTCAAACATACTTCTAGAAGCCTCTAGAAATGACCACAAGTAACTTTTTTGGAGTGAAACTTGCGCCTTTTGACCTTTACAGGAGTACGCACCCATCCCTTTACATACAGAGCGTACAAGTACGCAGGTTTTGTGAACTTGGTTTGCGTACCCGCAGGTAAGGCTGAGAGAAACTGCGTACCAGAGATAACTTGACTTTAAATGACTTTTCTCTCTTTCTTGAAGTTTGACATGGAAAGCAGAGGTATGAGGATAGTATGACAGTGGATGGAGCCATACTAACTGCAAATAGTCATGGTGACATTTTTTAGTGTAACAGGCTCCATCTTTGCAAAGCATTCTTTGAATATCTTACTCTGAGGTCTTTCTATTACTTTCCTCGTACAAATAAGAGGTCTTATTTTTCCCACAACTCTTAAAAATGTCACCATTGTGATTGGAATAGAAGTGAACTCAACTTTTTAAATTACTTTTAATCTCCTTGTAACTAAGCTTTCCAATCAACAGAATTCATCAGGAAAGGAAGATCTCAAGATTGGCTCAATCATTATGTATCAGTTACAATTATACCAGTATAGATCCATTTTAAATACAAAAGTAACATGAGCCGAGAGGGATCAAATTTTTTCATGTTACATGAAATTGATTGAGATCAATGCTCTTTCTTGATTGAGTTATCTTATTTAGATATTCGCTCTTCCCCTTTGTTGATTTCCACGAAATCAAATTATTAGTAAGCCTGCGAACTTCAATTAAAAAAGGGATTCCCTGGCTTGGTGAGACACTATAATTGGCAACGGCATATGAGATACATGAAGATTACCATACTAATGTCCATTAAAATAATTTTCTAACTTATAAACTTTTTTAGCGCTTTAAAAATCTTACCGTGTAATTAAAACTAAAATGATCCAAACAAATTAACTCCAGGATAATGTTTGTTTATATTATGACTTAGTGGAAGTGTTGTATATCAGTGTTCAGGTTGGAGCTTGTCCAATTGAAAAAGGATATCTTTCTAGCTTCTATTTGTTTATATTATGATTTTATGTTTGTTTATATTATGACTTAGTGGAAGTCTTTTATATTAGTGTTTAGGTTGGAGCTTGTCCAATTGAAAAAGGATATCTTTTTAACTGCTGTTTGTTTATATTATGATTTTCTGTTTGTTTATATTATGATAATGGTTGGGTCATAATCTTTCATTGCATTGTGGATTTTGTAAAGAATCTCTGCACTGTTTAGCCCCACTCTCATGGCTTTACTGTACATTAGATGTACATCAGATTTTCAAGTCTGTTAAGATGCACATTTCAGGTTCATTCATCATTGCATTGTGGCTTTACTGTACATTAGATGTACATCAGATTTTCAAGTCTATTAAGATGCACATTTCAGGCTCATTCATCATTACATTGTGGATTTTGTTAGGGGACTGCACTATTTAGCCCCACTCTCATGGCTTTACTGTACATTAGATGTACATCAAATTTTCATGTTTGTTAAGATGCACATTTTAGGTTCATTCATCATTGCATTGTGGCTTTACTATACATTCGATGTACATCACATTTTCAAGTCCGTTAAGATGTACATTTCATGTTCATTTATCATTGCATTGTCAGTTTTGTTAGGGGACTCTGCACTGTTTAGCCCCACTCTCATGGCTTTACTATACATTAGATGTACATCAGATCCTAATTACAGTGAATATGTTTGTAATGATCCTAATTACAGTGATAATTTTTTATCTTTATATGTGCAATATATAACCTCTCTTGAGATAGGAACTGTCAATATATAACCTCTCATGAAATATTAAAACAAATATCTTCCACCTGATAGATATTACAGATATACTTTTCTCTTGTTGAATCCACTCATGCTCAGTTTCTCAATGGTTATTAGTATCTTCTATTGGTAACTACTTGTGATTTATGTTCACTTATTTTCCTTCTTTATTATGTTGCCTTTCATCAAGTAATTACCAAATTAAGTAATTACTACTTATTTTCCTTTGCAATGTTGTTTCAAACTGGATTCAATTGATCTTTACTTTCTATTATTTTCTCTTGAATTTCCTTTAGTGAGAACAAAGGGATTCTTTTGTTTACTGCCTCTATGAGCAGACAGAGGGTTGGTTTCTATTTCACTTCTCAAGCACATGCTCCTGGGAAGATCTTTCCTTTGAAAATGAAAATGGTCCATAAAGCTGAGGGGGTCCCCATGGTGGAAAGAGCTACAGTGAAGCTTCTAGGAATTATTCAACAATGAATATGTTTGTAATGATCCTAATTAGAGTGATAATTTTTTATCTTTATATGTGCAATATATAACCTCTCTTGAAATAGGAACTGCCAATATATAACATTTCTTGAAATAGTAAAACAAATCTCTTCCACTGGATAGATATTATGTAATATCCCTAACCCAGAATATTCCTCAAACCCCAGAAGAAATCCCAACCAAATATGTGCAAATGATATAATAACCCAGAAGTGATAAAATAACAGTGAAACAATACATAATAATGTAAATCAGAAATATAAGAAGATACACAAGAAATGCAGCGAGAAAATGCTAAGCCATTTTATTATACTAAGCAATAAACTGAGTACAAGAGGTGAATAGAAAAATGGCACCTCGACTTGCACAAGGCAAGTGAAGAAATACTCTCAGAATGACAAGAATGGCCTCTCTGCGTGGATGCTGTTGTTGTGTTGCTGTTGCTGCTAGGAAACAAGTGATGATTTGGGGTAGCTCCCCTCCTCGGAAAAAGTTGAAACTCTGGATTCGGGCTCTACTCAGGAAACCCAGAAAAACCCAGAAAGATTTCTTGAAATGGTCGAACCCCGAAAAACACCCCCTTGGGGTTCTGCGCAGTTCCTCAATGCCCTGCGTTAACAATGAAGAAAACCCCTCTAAAATCTGCCTGAAACACTGCCTGAAACCCTGCTAAAATCATCCAATGAGATAAGAGCTGGACCCCTGCTCAATCTCCCAGTAAAAACCCACCTGCAAGACCCCAATCCAGCACAACAACCGAATAGAACTCCGTCCCTCTCCCAGTGTTGCGCAGTCCTCCCAAAAGCTACTAAAACTGCTGCTGGAATGATGATGAAACTATGGCTGAAACACCAAAGGAAATACCTTGCCCAAGTTGGCACTCGAAGTCCCCTGGGGCTAAGGGTGAGATCTCCGAACGGAGACACTCAATGCACTAAACAGTGCTGCAGACTAGCTAAACAGCCAGCGTGCTTAGAAGTCGAAATGACTAGCTCAAAATGCACATAACTAAATGATCCAAAATGAGGGGGCTCCTCTCTATTTTATAGCCTCTGCCTCACACAATCCCTAGGCTCACCTCCTCCTGTGTGCTTCTCCTCTTGCCACGTGTTCTTCCCTCCTGCGCAGTCTCTCCATGTGTCTGCGTGGGCTCCATTTTTGCGTCCCCCTTTGGCCCCCTTGGCTCCCCTTTAAGTCACAACATTGTGCTACCTAGGAAGTGACTTTTTATTCTAAAGTGAGTTATGTCCCCCTTCCTCACTTTTTATTTACAAATAACTATAGAAGGCAAAAATTGAACAAAATCGTATATTCCAATTAGCCATAGCTAATTAGGAATATCACAGTGTCCCCGCGAAAAATGTTGCTTGTCCTCAAGCAACTGAAGTGATGGATGCTGCAAGATCCTCTCACTCTCCCAAGTGGCATCCTCATCCGGCAAATTCTTCCACCTCACCAAGAATTCCCGGACTGTCCTGCTCCGTAGCTGCCTCTCCCTGGTATCAATCCTCCGACTGCAACACCAAATGTCCCTCGTAATCCATTGGTGGTAGCTCATTTGTCACTGTCACCTGCTGCCCCAATGCCTTTTTCAGGCATGATACATGAAAAACTTTATGAATCTTGCTGCCTTGGGGTAGCTCCTGCTCATATGCAACCTATCCAACCCTACGTATCACCTTGTATGGCCCATAAAAGCAGGGATTGAACTTCTTAGCCCCCTTCTGCTTTAGTGATGACTGTTGGTATGGCTGTAATCATAGGTAGACCAGTTCCCCTACTTCGAACAGTCTCTCCAACCGACCCTTGTCGGCATACAGCTTCTGCTGATTCTGTGTTGTAGCCATGTTATCCTTGAGAGCTCGGAGAATATCCTGACTCTCTTGGATCCAAATCTTGGCTCTGGGAGCCTTGCTATCACCAAACATCATGTCTGCAAAAGATAAAGGATGATACCCATATAAGGCATAGAATGGTGACATACTAATGGAAATGTGATGTGATGTATTGTAGCAGTACTCCCCTAGTTGTAGCCACCTCAACCATGCTCGCTGCTGCCCACTGACATAGTTACGCAAGTAGCCCTCTAGCCACTTGTTAACTATCTCTGTCCGCCCATCCGTCTATGGGTGATAACTCGTACTCGATGTCAACTCCGTCCCCACCAATCAGAAAAGCTCCTACTAAAACCTGCCCATGAAACGGCTATCCCTATCACTGACGATGGTCTTAGGAAGACCATGTAGCCTGAAGATCTCTTCGAAGAATAGCTCGACCACCTGTGCTGCTATATAATGTGCGGATATGGCAAAGAAATGTGCGTACTTCATCAGCCGATCAACGACGACAAAGTTACAATCCTTGCCTTGTACCATGGGCAACCCTGTGATGAAGTCCATCGAAATACTCTCCCATTTCCCCTCCGGAATGGGAAGAGGCTGCAATAATCCCCCAGGATGTCTCATCTCCCCCTTGTTCCTCTGGCAAACATCGCACTCCCTGACATGCTGGAGTATGTCCTCCTTGAGGCCCTTCCATGAGAACCTCTCTCTGATGGCCCTGTAGGTTTTGGTAAACCCCTGATGGCCTGCCAATGGTGAGTCATGTGATGCCTGAAGTATCTTCTTCTTGAGCTGTGACCCCTCAGACAAGAAGATCGAATCCCTGTAATAAATGATCTCATCGATCACCCTGTACCTGTCATCTACCACCTGTCCGTCCAGAATCTCACATGCAAACCTGTCCTTGGAGTACTCTACTAAGAGTCGAGCTCTCTAGTCTGTATCCAAGCTCATAAGAGACAACGTGGCTGGTCTACGTGAAAGGGCATCTGCTACCACATTTTTCTTACCCTTGACATACTCAATGTCAAAGTCATATGCTTGGATCTTGCTGATCCACTTCTACTGCCTCTCCTGTAGCTGCTTCTGCTCTAAAAAGAACTTGAGGCTGTTGTGATCAGTCCTCACCCTGAACCTATTACCCACCAGACACTGCCAGTACTTAGCCAATTCATGCATGATGGCCATCATCTCCTTGTTGTATATAGAATACAACATCTCGTGCAGAAGGAGTTTCCGGCTCTCGAAGGCTATAGGGTGGCCTCCCTACATCAATACTGCGCCAATCCCCTCTCCCAATGCATTACACTCCAAAACAAAAGGCTGCATAAAATCTAGCAATGCAAGTACTGGGCAGCTGCTCATAACCTCCTTGAGCCTGTCAAAGGCTCGTTACGCTGTATCGAACCAACTGAATGCCCCCTTCTTCCTCAAATCTGTCAGGGGTGCAACAAGTTGTGAGAAACCTTTGACGAACTTCTGGTAGTAAGTGCAAATGCCAATGAATCCTCGAAGTTCCGTCACGTTTCTCGGCTCTAGCCATTCCCTGATGGCCCTGATCTTCTCCTCATGAACCCTCACTTCGTCCACCCCTATGATGTGTCCCAGATACAACATCTCCGTCAACCAAAACTCACACTTGGAGAGTTTGGCATAGAACTGCTGCTCCTGTAAGATACACAATACTACCTCAATGTGCTGGAGATGCTCCTCCCAAGTCCTGCTGTAAATGAGAATATCATCGAAGAATACCAAAAAAAAACTTCCTCAAGTGACTACGAAAGATGTGATTCATGCAGGACTGAAATGTAGCTAGGGTGTTGGTTAGCCCAAAAGGCATAACCAAGAACTCAAAGTGCCCATAGTGACACCTGAAGGCGGTCTTGGGAATGTCCTGCTCCCTCATGCGAATCTGATGATACCCTGATCTCAAATCAATCTTTGAGAAGAAACGTGCCCCTCTCAACTCGTCCATCAACTCATCGATCCTAGGTATGGGGTACCTGTTCTTCAGGGTCTTCTTGTTTAGGGCCTTGTAGTCAATGCACATCCTCAGCGTACCGTCCTTCTTCTTCATCAACACCACAGAAGAAGCAAAAAGACTCGTGCTCAGTCGAATGTGCCCAAGAGCCAACAACTCCTGGATAGCCCACTCAATCTCATCCCGATAGGCCTTGGGATGCCTATAGGGGGTGGTGATCACTGCCTGGATGCCCTACTCAAGCTCGATAGTGTGCTGAAACCCCCGATCCGGTGGCTATCGTAGTGGAATCTCTCCAAACACTATGGCATATCGATCAAGGATGGACTGGATCTCTGGATGTACCGTCTGCCCTGTAGTCCCTGCCTCTGATGCACACAGTTCCACTGCCCACTCTATGTCTCCCTTCCGGAAAACTGCCTCCATCCGATGAGCCGACACAGTCTGAGGCGGATATGTGTGTTGTCCCCGTATCTTCTCATGCCTCCCTGTCTTCTCATCATCCCACTCCATCTCTAGGGTCTTCCAATCCGTTGTGACTTCCCTAGAGTAATAAGCCACTGAACACCTAGTATCATGTTGGTGTCCGGAATATCGACCACGAAAAAGTGGTCAGTCAATATGTAGGTGCCCATCGTCATTGAAAGCTCTGGGACATAACGAGCACACGTCATGGTCTGATCTCCTGGGACCAATACTGAAAACCCGTCGAAGCTCTCTGTCTGAATACCTCTCCGCTCAACCATTTGTGCATGATGAAGTTATGGGTTGCCCCACTGTCAACCAAAACTGATATGCGCTGGCCATGTACTATCCCTCGTATGCGCAGTGTCAGATACTTGGGTACTCCTCGCAATGCTGCAAGGGCCCCTTTGGTAGGTGGAAATGATGCACCTCCTGCTGCTAGTGGTGGAGTTGGTAAAGGTCCCTGTATGCCATGGCTATCTGTTGTGTCCCCATCATCCTCGTCATCCTCTTCTCCACTGCTCTCGGGAAGACCTCAATAAAATGTGCTTAACCAGCAGCACATCTATGTCCCGATGCCCACGGATCCTGACATGTGAAGCACAACCGATTCTTCTTCAGCTCCCTCCTGGCATCATCATCAAGCTGTACTCATCCTGGTTTCCCCTTTGGAGGTGGAACCCTCACGTCCTTCCCCTTATACTAGAAAGTCTATCTCTGGGGGTAAGGTGTCCGGGTCCTGGGTAAGACATCCTGTAAGTCCCGGGTCTTGTTGACAGCGTCCTGGAGTGTGGCTGGTCTAGTGGATCGGACTAGACCCCGAAGTGGCTCTGCTAACCCCTCAACATACATATAGACCCTCCATGCCATGGATAGGTCTGGCACCATCACGGAGACCCTCAAGAAATTTGCAATGTAGGTCTCTGGGCTCCCTGTTTGTTTGAGCCTCGTCAGCTCAACGAAATGCTACTCTGAATCCCTCTGATCAAATCGCTCCATCAGTCGCCTAGTAAACTCGGCATATGTCGTCACTGTGGAGTGCCACATTGTAACCATCCCATGAAACCACCAATCTTGGGCCTCACCATCCAAATGCAATGTTGCCACCTTGATGGCCTCTGCCTCCGACATCTGGTTAAGCTGGAAATAAATGTCCAGCTCTCCACCCAAGAATTTTCCGAATTGTTTGATGAGCCATCAAATGTAGGCAAGTGGAATCTACTCGCTGCGCGGTGGGTGTCGCCATCATGGTAATGCCGGTACCCCCTGTGATGGTCGTAGGGTTTGCTATCCCACTGGAGCTGAACAAAATCTGTGAATGAGAGGGCTTCCTTGAACTCCTACCCATAGGCCTGGTACTCTGCAAAATAATCGCCCATATGTCCAGGCTATGCCTCCTGCTGGGCTACAGCCCCCGTGTCTGCTCCTAAGAAGGTGGGCATGGTAGAACGTGTAGGGGCATGTGAGGCCACCTGTTGCGCAGTATCACGCTGCTCTAGAAAGTGATGGGATGCACCTGATCCCTCACAAATTTGAAAATCTCGTGGGCTCTCACGCTGTCTGGCCTCAACTGCCGTGAATCTCTGCCCCATCACCTCAATTTTCCTCAACAGATCTTGCACTGATCTGAGGAGCATATCCGCAAATCTCTTCCCGTCCTCATAGGCCATCTGTTCCGTGTCCAATACTGGCTGTCTCTGTTCTGCGTCTACCACAGGTTCCACCTGTTCTACGTCTACCATAGGTTCCACCTGTTCTGCGTCCACCATAGGAACACAGTCTCCCTCCCCGTAGGTATTCTCCAACCTACGTCCATTGTCTCTGTGCCTCCTACCTCTATAACAAATGTAGGGTTTTTCCCCTGGTGTGATAGATTGCTAGCTCCACAGGCTGAGCCAAATCTATGCTCTGATACCACTGTAATATCCCTAACCCGGAATATTCCTCAAACCCCAGCAGAAATTCCAACCAAATATGTGCAAATGATATAATAACCCAGAAGTGATAAAATAACAATGAAACAACATATAATAATGTAAACCGGAAATATAAGCAGATACAAGAAATGCAGCGAGAAAATGCTAAGCCATTTTATTATACCGAGAAATAAACTGAGTATAAGAGGTGAACAGACAGATGGCACCTCGAATTGCACAAGGCAAGTGAAGAAATACTCTCAGAATGACAAGAATCGCCTCTCTGCGTGGATGCTGTTGTTGTGCTATTGATGTTGCTAGGAAACAAGTGATGATTTGAGGCTGCTCCCCTCCTCGGAAAAAGCTGAAACTCTAGATTTGGGCTCTACTCAGGAAACCTAGAAAAACCCAGAAAGCTTTCCTGGAATGGCCGACCCTCGAAAAACACCCCCTTGGGGTTCTACGCAGTTCCTCAATGCCCTGCGCTGCCACTGAAGAAAAACCCTCTAAACTCTGCCTGAAACACTGCCTGAAACCCTGATAAAATCCTCCAATGAGACAATAGCTGGACCCCTGCTCAATCTCCCAGTAAAAACCCACCTGCAAGACCCCAATCCAGCACAACAACCGAACAGAACTGCGTCCCTCTCCCAGTGCTGCGAAGTCCTCCCAAATGCTACTAAAACTGCTGCTGGAATGCTGATGAAACTACGGATGAAACACCAAAGGAAATACCTTTCCTGAGTAGGCACTCGAAGTCCCCCGGGGCTAAGGGTGAGATCTCCGAACGGAGACACTCAATGCACTAAACAGTGCTGCAGACTAGCTAAATAGCCAGCGTGCTCAGAAGTCGAAACGACTAGCTCAAAATGCACATAACTAAATGATCCAAAATGAGGGGGCTCCTCTCTATTTTATAGCCTTTGCCTCTCACAATCCCTAGGCTCACCTCCTCTTGCGTGCTTCTCCTCTTGCCACGTGTTCTTCCCTCCTGCGCAGTCTCTCCATGTGTCTGTGTGGGCTCCATTTCTGCATCCCCCTTTGGCCCCCTTGGCTCCCCTTTAAGTCACAATGTTGTGCTACCTAGGAAGTGACTTTTTATTCTAAAGTGAGTTATGTCCCCCTTCCTCACTTTTTATTTACAAATAACTATAGAAGGCAAAAATTGAACAAAATCGAATATTCCAATTAGCCATAGCTAATTAGGAATATCACATATTACAGATAGATATTATAGATCTCTTTGTCTCTTGTTGAATCCCCTCATGCTCGGTTTCTCGATGGTTATTAATATCTTCTATTGGTAACTACTTTTGATTCATGTTCACTTCTTTTCCTTCTTTATTATGTTGACTTTCATCATAATTCCAAATCATAATTCCAATTCAAATTCAATATAGTTTATAGTTTAGCTTCTACTATGAAACCAATCAACATATTGCATCCTTAAAAAATTTACATTGCGATTATTATGTTGAATTTCATCATAATTCCAATTCAAATTCAATATAGTTTATAGTTTAGCTTCTACTATGAAACCAATCAACATATTGCATCCTTACAAAATTCACATTGAGATTATTATGTTGACTTTCATCATAATTTCATATCATAATTCCAATTCCGATTCAATATAGTTTATAGTTTAGCTTATACTATGAAACCAATCAACATATTGCATCCTTACAAAATTCACATTACGATGTGGTTACAAAAATTAATTCATGCCACCCCTATGCTTGATGGCCTCCATTTCTTGCATTGACCAGAATTGTTGAGTCTCCTGCCTGACCCAAGTATGGTGGACTACCCAAGATTGGTTGATTAGGATGTGCTTGAATGTTACCATATCCTTGACTCCAATTTGCTCCTTGTATCCATGGAGGGACTGAGTAACCCAATTGTCCACTTGTGTTACTAACCCCAGCACTAGGTGTAGGTGTCATATAAACACAATTAGGATTTAAACCTACACTGGTAGGGGTATATGAGGTGGGTACAGCCCCTGGCTGATAGCGGGGGACTTGGATGTTAATCATCTCTTGGCATGATGGTGTGTGCTCTGCAATGTGGTCCAACGTATTGGACATCATCCTAATTGCCTCTAACTAGCTTGGACCATAGACTTCCCTACTTGTCACCCCTACTCCTCTTTCCAACACTTCTTGAACCTTTCTTGCCTTCCTCTCTTGCCTTGCCAATTGGTTTTGATGTTTCTTATCTTCCCTTCCTTTTTGTCTTTCCATCCTTTCCTTTGTTCAAGCTTCTGCTATTGCAATCCTTGCAACTCTCTTGTCCTTGGCCAACACCTTATTTCTCTTTTTAGTTTCCTAAATTTCATTTTTTTTTACGTTTAGACTCAAACAATAAATTCATATAATCTTCAAATGTGAGCAACTGTGAACTCCTCCCCAAATGAAGACAATCTGGAGTTGGGTGCCTTGATGAGGCCTTCACTCTCTCTACTGGTAGCTTTAGTAATGCACCAAGTAATCTCTTATTTTCCCCATGCTCCCTAGGATCTGACACTTGGATTTCAGCCTCTGGTACCACTGATTGGTCCCCATTATTGTCTTCTTCAGGTACTTCATGCTAAACAAGCTCCTCTTCCAGTGAACCATTGTCCACAAAATAATGAACATGTTCAGTGTTCAACTCTGACGGTTCTGAAGGCATGTCCATGCTTTCCTCATTGGTGGTAGACACATAATGTGGGTTGATATTCATCATGGGCTCTACCAACCATGATGGTGGGCTTACCTGCGTTGGCATGATCAATTTTTTATTGTTTAATCCTGTTGCATTATCATTTCAAATCAAGTTTGCATATTCATTCACTCGATCAACTACCTCATATAGAATATCACATGCAGAATTGGCATGTGGTTAAGTGGGTGTGATAGCCTCCATGACATGGAGAGTTGGTTCATGACTGAACTATGTCTCACTCACATGTTCATCATCATCACCACATAAGTGCCCTGCATAAAGGGACATTATACCTTCAACAACAACAACATCTTCTTGGGCATCAACATGGTCTTGTAAGTTCTCTGCTTCTTGACCTTCCACATAAAATGCTTGGATACAACAAGCATCATGCACGAGATCATCAACATTAAGTGGCCATATACCAGTCCTCCTAAATCCAGCCTTGATATTAGAAGGTGTGAGAGCCCTTTTTAATGCTTTACTTGTAAACTCATCTAGCTCGAACATCTTTACTTCCACCCTTGGATTCTTTGCCATCCACGAAGCTCGCTCGATCCTAAAATAATTCTTGAAAGGCCCAAACACGCTAACATAAATGGGTTTCTATTTGTGAGTGGTATGAGCCAAAAATGTTAATAGGTCAATGCCAAAATTGTTGGCCTCCTCAATTGTCTACAAAGCCATGTGGCTTCCATGGCCATCTAAAATCAGTAGGTGTCTCTTTTAAGGTGAGACACCTCCTGGTACAGATGCAGCAAAATGACAAAGCCAATTCAGGAATAGTTCCTTTGTCATCCATGCATGGGGATGTGTTTTCGTGCATGCACTTGGTTCACAGTTATTTATATAGTTTTTTAGTTGTGTTTTACCTTTGAATAGGTAAAATATTGGGATTGGAGAACTAATTGCATTGACACAAGAAAGTATAGTGATCCACTCCCTACTCTTAGGAAAAAGCCTAGGCACATTTCTACTCCCTCTTTTGGCAATTACCTGCATACCACAATTCCTTCCTGCCTGTAACCCTGTTTCATCACAATTCCATATATGGTATGGGGCATATGAGTGTTACTCATATGTGGCAGAAAGAGTGTTATAGAACTTGGATACAATTGCAGGGCATTGATTTAAAGCCCTATCTCTGTCAAGGCCCTCAGTTGTACGTAGGACAAGGTGTAAATGCCTTTTTTTAAATCCACTCCACCATGATTTACCAGGAAACCCATCTTTGAAGGGGTTGGCCTCCCATGATAGATTTGAGCTACTGTGGATTTAAGTTGTATAATATCTAACCCATGTCCCAATTGTGCCATCTCCTTACACCATTCAACCACCTCAGCCTCCTCTTTTTCAGTCATAACAGTAACAGGCCCTCTACGGTTCGTATTAGTCAACCCATTTATCCAATAATGTATGTTAGAGGTAGCAATACCATTTTTTTTGCAGAGGCATAGATTGAATGTCCCTTAAACTCGAGTTCATCAATTGCAGCTAGCATGTCTTGCTTTGTCTAGCCTTTGATGGCACTAATTATCTTTGTTGAGCTTGCACCTTGCAGTGTGGTTGAAGGCGACTCTGTGGTTGATGGTGGGATAGCATGATATGTCACCACAATGTCCTTTTCAACAACATTATTGGGTGCATTGGGAGCATTCACATCACCCCCCCTATCCTCGTCTGATGAAGTGGATCGCAGTTGGGCCCCCCTCACCCCTTGCCTTCTCCTATTCCTTGTATGATTTGCAATAGAAACTCTTGGCATGGCTACAACAACCTGCAAAGTAACCACCAAATTCTGATTTTAAAAAATTGTATTAGAAAACAAGGAAATTCATTGGCCTTTGCAATCAATGAGTAACAACAATCAGTTCTTTATCTATATATTGTAGTTGAATACATCTCAGATCTGAAAATCATTATTGGAAGGGTTTAAACTTGTTTATTTGATTCTTATATGATTTTATGAGTTATCAGGAAGAGATATTCCTTTTTAATTTTGTAGTAGGTTTGACATAACACAGTTTCTTTAACCCAACTATTTTTTGTGTCCTCAAATGATTGTTCTTGGCATTCATTTTATTCATAGTTGGTGAAAATATGGGTTTTCATGCAGAACTATTCCTATTTCTTTTGGTAACAGCTTTGACATAAGATAGTTTCTTCAACCCAACTAGCTTTCTATGTCCTCAAATAATTGTTCTTGTCATTATTTTGTTCTTGGCATTCATTTTATTCCTCGTTGGTAAAAATATGAGTTATCACGAAGAGCTATTCCTTTTTCTTTTTTGTAACAACTTTGACATAATGAAGTTTCTTCAACCCAACTAACTTTTTGTGTCCTCAAATCATTGTTTTTGGCACTCATTTTGTTCTTGCCATTTTTTAATTCTCAGTAAGGGTTAGCATGTTTTCATGTAAGGGTTCTTAGTTGTAGTATCTTTATGTAGTTATGCAGTTATTTTGATTTCAAATTCACCTCAGGCACATATCTTTTCAGTTTTGTCATTCTTCACTCATTTTTATATTGTTGGAGGCATCTGATCTCAATGAGCATTAACATAGGTAAGAAATTATCCTTGTTGTTGACTTCTTAAAGGAAACAACTCACACTGAGTTTTTTGTTTGCCAATAAATTTTGATTCTTTACAGATTTATGGGTTTGTTGGTAACATACAACACCTAGTGAACCCCCTTGAGACTGGAAAAGAGAATTTGTGATTCTTTACAGATTTATGAGTTTGTTGGCAGCATACAACACCTAGGGGACCCCCTTGAGACTAGAAAAGAAAATTTCTAAACCAATGGGTCTATCATTCATTAGAAATGCATAGGTGACTAGCCACCCCAACATAGTCTTCATTCTTTGGACAATAGTGTCCTGTTAAAGTCTTAAGAAACTAGCGCTTATCAGTGTTGTTAGTCCCGCCTGGAGCGACAACACTAGCTTGACTTCTTGATCCATAGAAACAAGCTTTCAAAGAGTCTTCTCCAGCGCATTTCTTGATTTCACTGAAGAATGATTCTTACACAACCAAATGAACTAAAGCACTATAAATGCAGAGCAGCCAACAGCTAGAGCGTACCTAACCGGGGTAAGATTGCCCAGCTTGTCAAAACCCCATAGGAGATTTATGTGCATATCAATTTGGATCTGTGAGTTTCTCCCGAAAACTATATGTGGTTGCATTGTATAATGAGGAATATACACACAAAAAGACATACCGAGAATGCCCCTCATAAACCCATATCACATAATATTACACTTCAGATCAGAAAGCCATCAGACATCATCAATCATACAGAATCCATCAAATCAGAATCACAGAACAAATCTCATATACAACACATACATAATTTAGTTTTATATTAATCAATTACATGCATTATTGATCCATTGTTTGTTAGACCATAATGTCTAATAAGATTTCATGCTTTTATCCTCATCATGTCATGTCGAGGAAGAATCGATTGAAATGAATCTACGTGATATCACCACCCTAATGCACTCTACTAACTATTGTTAGATGTGTTGCATGTTTGGTTTGCTTGATACTTATTTTTATTTTTGATTCACATTAGGCAAATATCTTTTCAGTTTTTTCATTATTCACTCGTTGTTATCCAAATGATTTCAAATTCAGCTCAGGCACATATCTTTTCAGTTTTGTCATTATTCACTCATTGTTATACTGTTGGAGGCATCTGATCTCAATGAGCATTAATATAGGTAAGAAATTATCCTTGTTGACTGCTTAGGGGCAATAGCTCACACTGAGTTTTCTATGTGTCAATCAACTTTGATTCTTTACAGATTTATGGGTTTATTGGTAGCATACAACACCTAGGGGACCCCCTTGAGACTGGTAAAGAGAATTTCTAAACCAGTGAGTCTATTATTCATTTAGAAATGATTCTCTAACCAAAAAATGAATCTACCTAATATTAGAATTTGCTCTTTGAAAGGATATTCTTTGCTAATATAGTAGTCTGATATTGAGTTGCAGGGGTCAAATTTGAGGTTATAGTGGTAATGAAATTGGTTTCTAAATCAGTAATGAAATTGGATGTAATGGATTTAATTTACCCTTGTTTCTCAATAGAAATAACATTATTCATCATTCAACAAAAATGGTAACATTATTCAACAAAAACATACCTATATGTTTGCAGCAACTGATGAATAGAATGAATGTAACACTATGCACACACTCAGTTTGTATGTTTCCAAAAACTTATAATTAGAATGAATGTAACAGTGTTTGAACACTTTAATTTGCATGTCTCCAATAGCTGATGAGTAGAATGAATGTTTGAAATGAAAATGAGTAGGAGTTGATGTTTTATAGTTTTTCCATATAGAATTTAATTGGTAGGGAAGATTGGCATAGATTTCCGTCTCCCAAATTCAAATGTGTGGCATGGATTGATTTGTACATGATCAAATGGTTGATAATATTAGATGGTTGATCCATGTGCTTTCCTGTTTTTAATTCTTGAATTGAAAAGACTGGTGTTTTTAATACTTGAATTTAAAGGGTTGGTGTTATTTATTGCATCCTCTAAGTTAATTCCTGAATTGAATGTTGTCATTTATTGTCCTTAATCATAAATGGAATGTTGTCATTTATTGTCTTCAATATGTTGAATGGTTAACTACACATGTACATATGGCTGACACACATTTCACCTATTCTTGTGCAGGTATTACTAAGCAAGGGATGTGTTTCTCGAGTGGAAATCTATAGGTGACTGTTTGATGGGATAGATGTACTCCTGAATAGAATTCAATGGAATGTTTTGTAGCACCTTTTGAATTATTTGGTAATTCAAAGCTGGAGATATTTGGGACATTATGTCTTGTCAATATGTGATGTTAAGGTTTGGTATTTGACACTTGTTGGCCCAATCAATATGTGGGACCATAATGGAATAAATTATATAACTTAATATAAACTATTTATGTGCATATTTTTATGATTTATGAATATTTTTTGATGGATGTGTGGGACTAGTACTATAACTAGTATTGGTCCTTGCACAACAATAGAAGGCTCTCCCCTAGATGGTTGTCTCTTCTATGGAAAACTCGTCTAGTGGATTAGGCTAGTGCCACTCTACCATGAACAATTGAGACCTTGAGAGGCCTGTGAATGTCGTCCCCTAAGGGCATCTTCTTATGCTTCTACGTTCAATTTTGGAGCTCTGATGTTCAAGATTGGAGCTCTCAAACGTAGGATGGTTAGTCTGGATTACGTTGATGCCACTCTACCATGAAAAACTGATACCTTGAGAGGCCCGTAAATGTCATCCCCTAAGGGAATCTTCTTATCCTTCTACGTTCAAGTTTGGATGTGTTCAAGATTGGAGCTCTCAAACATGGGATGGTTAGTCTCTAGTGGGCTGGTGACCAAAGGAAAGTGAGGTTATCTATGTAAGTGGTTCATTGATTGTAGCAAGGTTGGAGCTCTGCAATGTATCATATTTTGGTAGCGCCCCTCAAATGGTCCACATTCAATTACAAAAGCTTGAATTACAGCTACCTCGAATGGAGGCTCTAGGTCAACAAACAACAACAACAATAGTGAAACTGAATTCCAAGCAGCAACAACAAGAGGCAGGAGTAGCAGGCTCTAAGAATTTCAAACAGAAAGAGCTGAGAACAACAATATCTAAATACGTTAGTGAGCAAATGAAAGACAGGAAATCAGTGTAAGTACTATGAAACCCCTACATGATCAAACATGTTACCTAGCATGGTAAATATGCTATCTCTAAAGGTTTTAATAGAATATGTCTATTGGTTTGGCAAATCGACAAAGCATTCATGGTTGACAAAGAAATCAACTATACACTTACCTATAGGCAAGGTATTGGTTCAAAAAGCAACAACAAAAATCTAAAACTCAATTCCAGGCAGCAACAACATGAGCCAGGAACAACATGTAATAGTAGTCAGTGGGATTTCTGGGAAGCAACAAGAGGAAACAACAATATCATGATATCAACAACAATTCAATGTCAAGAGGGTGAAGAAGTTGTGGTTCCAGGGTGAGAAGATAACAATTATCACTGCTTGATGCTGCTGGTTTTCTTTAAATGTTGTTGGTTTTCTGTAAGATTGTGCAACTTATACTATGAAATTTCTGGTTAAATGCACAACAATAACTATGGTGAGGACATGCTAATAACAATTGAATTAATTACTTAAAATAACTATTTCAATCCCGAAACTATGACCCCATGTATGAAATTTCTGGTTAAATGCACAACAACTATAGTAAGCGCATGTGAATAATAACTGAATTAATTACTGTAAAGTAACATTTATGACCTCTCAAATCGAGATCCTATTTTAATCCCGAAACTGTGACCTCATGTAAGACAAAATGCTCACATAAATTGCTCGTACATATGTTGTACAATTTTAGATGGATTTTAGACAGGTGTACATATTTTAGACATTTGTTAGAGGACGATAAATTTGTACAGATGAATTTCTACAATAACACCATAAAAAAACCCCATAATAGAATGGAGTTGTCTATAATGCGACTTTTTGAAGATTCCGGTGACGGAATCCGGCGAAGAAATTGAGGTCAAATCTTGATTTCTTGCGGTTAAAATGGTTTTTTAACTGCATATTTGGATTCAGCACCCTGAAAAACCCCTGGGACGCTTTCATTGTGCAGAAACTAGCTATCAAACTTGCGATTCCAATAATTCCTGCCGGATTTCGACCGGAAAAATCCGCCGGAGAACAATTAAATATCATGAAACATATTATGCATGGCATTATAGTTGACTTTAGGCCTCAGTATCTAATTTGTCATCCACTAGATAGATAGTTTTGCCATCCACTAGCTAGATAGTTAGCTATTACAAATAAAAAGTCACTCCTCCTATCTCGTATTAATATATGGAAAAAAATATTATTTTTAATATAAGAATAACAAATAAATATAATGATTTATTTTAAAAATAAATTATTACTTTTTAATATAATAATTATAATTAAATAAAATATATAATTTATGATTATATAATATAAATAATATAATATTTTAATACATAATTTTGATGGTTACACCAATATTTTGCATCTCAATTTTATTATTACTTTTAATATAATAAGAAAATAAACAAAATAATTTATATGTTTCATGGTATTATGACTCAGGATGGTTTATTACTACTAAGATATTAATATTAAATTTAATATTAATAGGTTTTATAAATATTTTATTAATAATTTTAATAGAATAATATTAATAATTTTTATAAACATTTTATTAATAATTTTAATATAATAATAATGTATTATAATTTATATAATTTATAAAATTTGTTGAATTTAGGTTTTTGTGATCTATAATAAGTTTATTGAGAAGAGTTTTTAGTGAAAATCATATCATAATTTATTTGTCAACGTGTTTAGAATCAACGAATGTGGTTCATTGTCAAGACAAGTTGAAGAACCAGATCATGGTTGTATGTTAAATAGAGAGAGAAAATCATTCAACGGCTATATTTGACTAGAAAACGCCTATATTGGACCAACGGCTATATTTAACTAGGAAAATTAAGATTATTATTAATTTTGAGGAGAGATAGATAAACATGATAATTTATATTATGACTAAGTATGAATTGATATAGTAGACGATTACTACTACAATATTAATTTTAATATTAATAAATTTTATAAATATTTTATTAATAATTTTAATGTAATAATATTAATATAATAATAAAATATCATAATTTATATAATTTATAATTAATTATTTAAAAGCTTCAAGACCATGAAAATGGTTGACATGTTCAAAGTAACACACAGTTTTTCATAAATCCTCATTATCAACAATAATATAAATATTATTATCTTTTAATACATAGATTCATATTGCTATATTTTATATATTAATTTTATTATTACTTTTAATACAATAAAAAAAATATAGAAAATAACTTATATGTTTCATTGTATTATGATTAACTACAAATAATATGAAAATATTAATATGTTTAATAATTATAATATAATAAAAGAAAATATCATAAAATATATTATTTACAATATTATTATTAGTTATTAGATAAGTTTTGATATTTAATATATAAACTTATCTAATAATTAATAATAATATTGTAAATAGTATTTTATATATTCTTCACATGTATTATTCGGTGAAAGAGTTAAAAACATACTCTATATATTCTTGGTATATATTCTTCGGTGAAAAAGTTTTAAGGCTCGGTGAAAGAGTTCTGAGGCTCAATGAAAGAGTTAAACACGTAATTTATATATTCTTTCGTGAAAGAGTTCTGAGGCTCGGTGAAAGAGTTAAAAACATACTCTATATATTCTTGGCATATATTCTTCGGTGAAAGAGTTCTGAGGCTCGGTGAAAGAGTTAAACACGTACTCTATATATACTTCGGTGAAATAGTTTTGAGGCTTAGTGAAAGAGTTAAACACGTACTTTATATATTCTTCGGTGAAAGAGTTCTGAGGCTCGGTGAAAGAGTTAAAAACGTACTTTATATATTCTTCGGTCTGCGGTGGGCACGTGTGATCTGCAGTCAGGTTTGCTGATATCAGGTGCACACATTCCTTATCTTTTTCTTTTTCTAATAAATATTTGCTCATATAATTTCAAGTATGAATATTTCACCACAGTTACCAAAGATTACCAAGGGCAGACCTAGCATAGTTACTCTACAGGGCCTTTATGAGTATATAGAGTCTTTAGAGAAATGTAGAGAAGAAAGAGAAGCCAAGCTACAAAAAGAGCTAGAAGCCATGCTGGAAAATAAATTTGCATCTCTTGAAGACACGATCTAAAAACAAATAGAAAATAAAATAGAACTACTGGAGAATAAAATGGAGGCAATGGAGACTAGATTGCAGGTTATAGAAAAACAAAACCAAGATACTAACCAACCATCCTAGCAAGGAGACGCTGATACTTTAGAGAGGCTTAAAATGAAAGACATGATTAAAGAACTAGAAGAAAAAGTTAATAGCCGCCTCACCCTAAATAATGTGGTAGATAAGTTAGATATCGAACCAATTAAAGATGAAATGAAAAAATTAATAGAATTAGACCACGAACGTAACAAAATGGCCTTGAACCTTATAATCTTCAGTTTAAAAGAGGAAGTAGATGAGAATACTTTAGCCTTAGCCCAGATAGAATTACATAATAGATTACAAATTGAAACAGTGTGTCTCACAAAAGGAACAAGGTTGGGGAAATTAACTGAGAATAAAGGAAGACTAATCCGCATAAAGGTGAGCTCCACTGATCATAAGTACGACATACTTAGTAAAACCTCAAGTCTAAAAGTAACGAGAATATTTATAAATGAAGATCTCATTCCAAAAGATCAAGCAGAATTAAGAAAGAAGGTTCAAAAGGTAAAAGAAGCTAGAAAGGAAGGAAAATGGGCAATAATCAGAAATAGAAAAGCCTTTATTCGAGATAGAAACCAAAAAGATAGTAATCAATAACAATTAAACATGCTCCGGATCCTTTCTTGGAACTGTCGGGGCTTCCCATGGAACAAAGGCCCCAAGCTAAGTTGGATTTCAAATGATGTTGATATTATTTTTCTTGTTGAAACTTGGGAGCACGAAGAATCTAAGGTCCCTAACATAGATGGCTTTATGCTATGGTCTACCTGGAACAAGCGATCCTCCCATAGAGGCATTGGGGGAATAACTTGTTACATAAAGAAGAACATCTCCCCCCATGCTAGGATTTATAAAAACGACCATCACAACCAATATAGTTGGATAGATATTAGTGACATTAATAATAAAAAGTCCTACATACCAATATGTTATTTTCCCCCCATCAATTCTAACTTCTATAAGAAGAAGAATATAGATAAAACTAACCCTTACAATGGTTTAGAGAATGATATTTCTAGCCTAAGGAATGATGGTAATATCCTTTTAATAGGTGACTTTAATGCTCGAACTTCAAATAACCAAGATATTATTCTAAGCAATCATTCCAACCCTAATCCTCTTTGGTTAGACGAAGACCCTACTTTGGCTAGTAGGTACAAAAGGAGCTCTGAAGACCTCGGGGAAAATTTGTTTGGGTCGGAGCTAGTCAAGCTCTGTAGTGCTCAAGATCTCATAATTTGCAACGGTCTAAAGAAGTGGCCCAATTCCAGCAAGATGACCTACATCCATGGACTTGGTAGCAGTGTGGTAGACTACGTTATTTCCGATCACCCATTATACAACGAAATAATAAATTTTGACATCTTAAACGACCACGAACTTGACTCTGATCATACGCCTTTACTTATAACTCTCAATTTTGTCATGCATAGAGTTCCCACAGAAAATAATACTTACAGCCAAAAGAACTTAATATTTGATTGAAATAAAAATGATCTCTTTCTAAATGAATTAAAAACTAATTTTCTTCCTTTATCTAGTATAGACAATAAAGAAGACCTCTATCATAATTTTACTACAACCCTCTCATATTCTATTAACAAGTTCTCAATTGAAGTTTCAAATAATAAAAGAAATAGCAAAACCAATCCATGGTATGACAAAGATTGTAAAAGTGCGAGGAGAGCAATTAAGGAAGCTGTTGATGAATCTCTTAAAATGGACAAGATAAAAATATACAAAACCCTAACTAAAAGGAAAAAGAGGTAGTACATTCGTCAAAGATAGGAGAATCTCTTACACCTCTCTAAGGTAGCTCCTAAGAAATTTTGGAGGGAGATTCTGACTAGGAAGACTAAAGATAATAATAAAATTTCTCTTCATGATTGGAATTCCTACCTTAAAAAGTTTTATGAATCTCCAAATGTTATGGATAATTTGGAAACCCTGCTCACAACGAAAGAAGTTTTCTCTTTAGAAGACATTAAGTTTGGGGTTAATCGCCTCACTAATGGGAAAGCTAAGGACATTGAAGGTTACCAGGCAGAAATCTTAAAAATTGGAGGTCGTGTCCTCATCCCCCACATCCACAAGCTTTTAAATCAAGCAGTCAAGCAACGGTTCCCTAAACCTTGGATTGAGAGCCTCATTATCCCTATTTTTAAAAGTGGGGATACAAATAACCCCTCTAATTATTGGACAATTATGATCAGCCCTCTCTTAGCCAAGTTATACAGTAGTATTTTGGAAAAGAAGTTAAGCATATGGCTTGAAAGTGAAGGTAAGCATGCTAAAGGCCAAGCAGGTTTCAAAAGGCATCACTCAACAACAGACCACATCGTTACGCTTAGGATCATTGCGGAGGAATGTCATAATGATAAATCTAATTTATTTTGTTGCTTTGTGGACTTTAGAAAGGCTTTCGATACGGTTCCTAGATACAACCTTTGGAACTGATTAGAAGAGCTAAAGGTTCCTCTCGAGTTGAGAGCTTCCGCTATAAGGTTATACGAGAATGTAATTGCCAAGCTAAAGAGCAATGAGGGGTGGTTGAAAGATATTAAGTGTAACATCAGAGTTAAACAAGGTTGCCCCCTCTCCCCTACCCTATTTGGCATTTACATCGATAAGCTCGAAGGCTATTTAGAGGAAGCAGGATGTGATGGCACGATCTTATCTCGGATAGTCGTCATCCTTCTTCTCTATGCTGACGATATTGTTCTTTTCGCAAGGTGCCCATCTGTTCTTGATAAGCAACTCAAGCCTCTTAAGGATTTCTGCACTACCATGGGTATGACTGTTAACACTGACAAAACAAAAGTTATGATTATCAAATCCAAGAAGGACACTTACGCTAATTTTATGTATGATAATAATAACTTGGAGGAAGTGTATTCTTACAAGTACCTAGGAATTGATATTCATCACAAGCTCAACTGAACCATAGCATTGAGAAAAGGATTAATGGGGGATGGAAAGCCTATTTTGGTCTTGAAAATAATTGTAAAACAACAAACCTCATAATGTGGGATAGAAAGAAGTTCCTCTTTAAAACTTTAGTCACTCCTGTTATCTTATATGGCTGTGAGGTTTGGGGTTGCAGCATCTCTAGAGATCATGGAGAAAGATTGAGCAAATCCAAAAGCGTTTTATAACTTATAACCTGAAAATTAAAAGTAATACACCCTATCCTATTCTCCTTATAGAATCATGTCTTTCCCCTATTGAGAGCCTAGCTATGATTAGGTTTCTGCTGTACAAGCACAAACTCAATAACATAGACGATCGTAGACTTCCTAAGCTAGCTTTAAATTCCAACCAAAACCACCTAAGGCTGAATCGGGGGTGGCATAAAGACACAAGGGCCTGGTTAAACTATTGGGAGATCAACGAGAATGATGCATTGTAAAACATAAATAACATTAAAGATATTGTTACTTCTAAGTTCAAAGAAAAAATGTAGTGTGAGAAAGATTTAGCGGCTAAAAGAAAATTAAGTTATTATAAGAAGGTCATCAACCCCACCCTAGAAGATCAAAAGTATCTCTCTATTTTAACTAGCTCAAAGAAGAAAATTAATATAGCAAAGATTAGAACGAATTCTCATGAGCTCCATAGTGAAATAGGTCGTTGGGAAGTTCCTAAAACACCATGGATGGAAAGGATCTGCCATATATGTGAGAATAGGAACATCGAGGATGAAAACCACTTCCTCTTAGAGTGCCCCATGTACAACCACATTAGATCTCAGTTTCACAATCTTTGTTACAACGCTGACCTCTCTAGCCTTTTACAATGTCAAAATTATAGTGAGCTTGGGAGGCTTCTCTCCAAGCTTTTTGAGCATAGGAATAAAATCTTAAATCAAAATAAATAATTTGTTTCTTTAGGTCCGATAGACCAATATTTGGTCTCAGTGGATGTTAACCATCATCATTTTTTTTTTTTTTTGTAAGTCAGCATTTTATATTAAAAGGAAAAGATTATAGTACAAAAAGTCTGTCTCTCCAGACAGGGGGCTACTGGTTTGCAACCCCAAACCAAACTGAACAAAAGACACCCCATCTATCATGAGCACACCACGCAGGGTGGCAGAACCATAAAGCCTTACTAAAACAGAATGTTAAACTGCTGCCTGACTGAGGCAGCTAACAGACAACAACCCCGACCCAAATACTAATCCGCCGAACAAGGAGGACCATAACGGACCCATTGAGTGAAACCCAAAAAAACCAGCAGAGACGAGAGGCAGTCCCACTACCTTTTGAGCACATAATAATTTCTGGAAGCTTCCGGGGCAGGTTCAGTCATGGAGATGCCTGCCTGCGCAGTCATAGGATAATTGCTCTGGTACTCCCCCGCTGGTTCTTCCTTTCGATTCTCATCCTGCCGAACATCCTGACCAATGGTTTGCCTTAATAGTTTGATCAACACAGTGAGTTTCTTAGTAATAGTATCCACTTGTTGTTCCAGAGCGCTAATTTTGAACTCCAGGCTTTCTAAGATCGCCATGTGTTCTTCGGACTTGGCATCTGTGATGTTCTGGATCTTGCGCATTTGCTCCGCATGGTCGCCCTGCATGCTCAAGGCTTTGGCAAGCAGCGTTTTCATCCTCCAGCTCTCCGCCTGAGTCCTTACAAACTGGGTAGCCCGCGTGGTAACCGTACCTGGATCTTGGATCCAGTTCACCTCCTGTTCCATTTCCTGCTCGTTCAGCTTCTTCTCTTCCTCATTAACCATGGCAGCCAGGTCGTTTATTCTCCGCTTAGCTTTCTGGGAAGTTCGAGTTCATACATTTCTCTGGCCACCTTGAGATCTTTGTTGGCCGAGGCATTACGACTGCCCTCCCCAGCCATGATCGTATTACCTCTCACAAAGTGATTCTGAGAACTCTCAACCGAATGCCAGGGAATGTGTTTGCCCCTGCCTCTGGTGGTTTTTAAATAGAGGTTGCCAGGGGGATTACCGGCCGGATACCGCCTTTCCCTATTTAACTTGCAGGTCATGTCATGATTCTTTCTACGTGCAGGAGGATTGTTTGGGTAGTGGCCCGTATTCTTTCCCTTACGGTCGCCTATGGTTTCCTGCCTCTCCGTATGCCAAGTGTTCCAATTCTTGTCAGAACGGCGACGGCGCATTTCCTTATTAATCATCCCTGATGATGTCCCACCTTTCCTCTGCTCTTGATATGAATGCTTCACAATCGGTTGTCCTTCCTTCCTCTGCCAGACATTTAAGGTGCTTACCTTACCCACGTATCTTATCATAGAGTGACGTCGTTGAAGTTTTCCATAAACCGAACTTATTCTCCGTCACCTAAATCTTGCCTGGAGAGCTGGGAG